>OU964961.1:2830476-2845476 GCA_918808275.2 Dolichovespula sylvestris
GGAAAAGGAAAAGGTAGGAGAAATTAAAGAGGGACAGGGATGATTGATTTAGAAATAGATAGATAGATAGATAAAGAGAGTGAGGGAGAGAGAGAGAGAGAGATGGAAAAATCAAGTTCTACGTATTTCGACGTTACAGAGGGATTAAAGAAATAAAATAAAATATAGTGTCCAAGTTATAATGTTAACGGTAACAATAAAATGTTAAAATAGCATAAAAAGACGAAAGAAAAGAAAAGAAAAGAAAAGCAAAAAAAAATATTAAAAAGAGAAATATATGACTGAGAGAGAGAGAGAGAGAGAGAGAGAGAGAGAGGGAGAGAGGGAGAGGGAAAGAGGGAAAGAGAGAGAGAGATTGAAAAATCGGGTGCTTCGAACTTTGGTATATATAATTAATCAAATTGACGGAAGCCGGTTTATAGGATGGATTCGATCGATATTGAGAACATTATAGAAGTACGGAATCAGGACCCCATCGTGTCCAAAGCCCCGTCGTCCGTGGCGCCACTTCATCAGCAAATTCCACCGATCCATTTCCGGCCTCTCTCTCTTTCTCTTTCTCCCTCTTTTTTTTTCCCTCTTCTTTTTCTCTTTCCTCCACTTTTTCTACTTTTCCTTTTTCCTCTTGCCTCCATCTATATTTTCTCTCTCGAACCAATAGCATCCCCCGGTATAGAAAACGTTCTCCTTAGGAAACTTAACATCCTCATTCTCCCCATCGTTCACTAACACGCGTAAGAATTATTTTCTCTCTTTTCGCTGATCTCCCTCGACCATTTTTTATCGCCCCGATATACGAGAAAGAAAGGGGAGAGAGAGAGAGAGAGAGAGAGAGAGAGAGAGAGAGAGAGAGAGAGAGAGAGAGAGAGAGAGAGAGTGAGTGAGCGAATACACTGAAACTATCGAATTCTAGTCTACCAGGAGAGATTTTCTCGTCTAGAGAATAAGGGACGTGATGGAGTCGTGAAGGGATTTACTAATAAGTGTTGTAAGTAGAAAGAGAGAGAGAGAGAGAGAGAGAGAGAGAGAGAGAGAGAGAGAGAGAGAGAGAGAGGAAGGGAGATAGAAGGAACGACGTGGAAAAACGTTTCTTTCTAGGAGTACCTCTGAATGGACTTTCGTAAGTAAAACGAGTTGGTGTGCTTTGGTAAACGTAAGTAAGTAAGTAAGTAAGTTCGTTGGTCGATTCTTAACAGAATTGCTTCAGTACTATTTGCTTATTATTATTTCCATGGCTTTTTTTTGTTTTTTGATTTTTGATTTAAAAAAAAAACAGAAAAACTCTTATCGTCATGCGGATTAGGTAGATATTTCCTAAATAATAAATATATAAATATATATACATTATATATATATATATATATATATATATATATATATACACATACAAACACACACACACACACACGTAAATGTGAAGAATTTCATACCCTTAGTAATGTTTAACTAGATGAAAATAAATGCACGTCGTAATTTCACAAATACATGCGTTTAGAGCTGGTACCTTTATATTGATCAATTAATTAAGTTCATGAAATATGAAAAAAATTTCTAATAAGGGAATAAAACGAAACGAAACAAAATAAAACAAAATTAAATTAAATTAGATTGAATTAAAAAAAAAAAGAATTAAAAAAGAATTAATTTCTCAGCACACTTACGTAATAAATTAACTAAGTGGACTCTTCTCTTGACTAAAGTCGATGAAATATATAAAAATTGTGTGCAAATATATATATATATATATATATAGACAAAAGAAAAAAAAAAGATTAATTTCTCGGCACATTTAAACAACGGTTAATCCTCTCGCTAGATTAATCCTCCACGAATTTGATTACAAAGGCACCAAGGAACATTTTGAATGTTATGTATAACGGTAGTAAGTTACGTTTAGGTTGGTATTCGCGTAAGTAGAGACCGGTCCCGCACGAGTTTTTATTAAAATTTACATCACCCTCGGCGAAGCAGTGCAACGCAATAAGGAGACCGTGGTGGCCATTTATTAGGGTAGAAAACTAATAAACCCGTTATTAACTAACATCGGTGTTACCTTAATCAGTATGCAGTCTTACAGGCGTATCCCGTAGAAATTTCAACTTTTCCTTCTGCCACATGGAGAAGCTTGAAATTCTTGAATAGACCCAAGAAATTCCTCATCTATTTAAATCACTCCCCTCCTTTACTCATTTCTCTCTCTCTCTTTCTTTTTTGATGGTATTGAAACTTACTAATAAGGCGTAAAATCGATAAAGCTCGTTATCTACAGGATTTAGTAGCTTACAGGATTATTGGGGTTACACGGATAATTAGTAACGTATGTAGATAGGGAAGAGATGCCAAATGTCTAATAAGGTCATTTACATTTTATCTCATTAATTTTTTGTTCCCTATTAAATATATGTATATATATATATATATATATATATATATATATATATATATATGTACGTACGTATATATAAAGTAAATATGTAAAACGAGATGTATAGACGTTAAATATTTAGGCAAAGGGTCAATTTAACGAATTATATATGATCGATGTAATTTGTTGGTCTTGTCGAGTAAACGAACTGTTCGCGTTCTGAAAATCAATCACAAATATAATTTTCAATATTATCTTGCTAATGGACATTTATATATCTATATAAAATATAATTTTATAATATAAATATTACTTAGAATTTATATATATATATATACATATATAATATAAAAAAAATTTCTTAAATGATATACGATTCTGTTAATTTTCTTCTATATATTCTGAGTAACCAGTGATATAATATTACTGATAATTCTACTGGAAGAAGAGTGTATTTACGTAAGTGTGAGTATGCGTGTGTGTGTGTGTGTGTGTGAGAGAGAGAGAGAGAGAGAGAGAGAGGTTGGGATGGGGAAACTAGGAAAGCAATATCGCACTTGTGGTATTCGCACGCAAGTGTCCACAGCGAAGTAATGCGACACCCGTTACAATTCCATGCCGTTAATCTCGAGCTTCTACTACGTTCCCAAAGTCATCGTCGGAAAGCATACCATTGTGCGCCAACGATACGCTTTACTAAAAGCTACGAGAACGATCGTTGAAATGAGTTTTACAACGTACCAGAAATAATTTTAACGTGAGAAAATGATGCCGGCCGTTCGGTATTTTCTATATTGAAAATTACAGTATTATTTACAACACCAATGAGTGATAGACAGACAGATGGATAGAGAATAATTTATGGATTCGATATGATAATAAAAGATTTTATAACATACACACACACACACACACACACACACACACACACACACACACACACACACACACACATATATATATATATATTATCATATATATATAACTTTCTGATATCTTTCGTATGAATTTTTACTATTTAAAAACGTATGTCTATGTATGTATATATATGTATGCATGTATGCATGTATGTATGTATATATATATATCTGTATGCATGTGTATATGTATATATCTATGTACTTGAAATATCTTATCTAGTTTCCGAATGTCATCCGTCGTATACGTAGGAAAGAGAGAGAGAGAGAGAGAGAGAGAGAGAGAGAGAGAGAGCTCGCGCGCAAAGTTTCTCTCTTTCTCATCCAACGAAACATAAATTTCGCATAGCATAGAATCGGCAATATGAGCAATTTGTAGATAGGGGATGACGCGTATCGCTCCCATGGGCTCACTCTTGGAAAGTTTTCAGCATTATCAAAGTTCTCCGTTCGAAATTGCTCTAAAACGTTGCTACGTTTGTTACCGGTAAGCGTATCTACTACGTTTTATAAATCGCCAAGGTTTCTTCCTTCTTCTTCTACCTCTACCATCTTCCCCTCATTCCCTTCATCCTTCTCTTCTTATTCCCCACCCCCTCCCCACCCCCTCCCCTCCTCCCCACTCCTGTTCATCTCCTATTGCGCTTCTCCAAAGAAACGGGAAAGACATTTATTAAATGAAATAACGTTGAAAAGTCGAAACGCGAAAGTAGGATGATTCGTCGAAAGGAGTAGGAAAAGCCGAGTAAGTAAAAGTAAAGTGAAGGACGTTAATTAACGGGGAAGCATTATCCACTAGTGCTACGCCGGCAAACAAGTCGAAGATCGCCGATGACCGAGCGAAAGAGACCAAGAGAGAGAGAGAAAGATATATATATATATATATATATATATATATATATATATATTTACAGAGAAGGAAAGAGTGAGAAAGAGAGAACGAAAGAGAGCTCAGCACTATGACGTTCGAGCGGAGCGAACAAACACGCGAAAACTTTCCACGTCGCGTCGAGTAGAACTTAGCGAACGCCCACGGACAATTGGATTTTCGTGGGACGCACGAGACCCAGGCGCTCTTTCGCGCCGTTAATCGAATTGACACGGTCGGCCAACAAATCACTTCGAAAATATATTGAAAGTATCGCCGGGAGTTAATTGCCTGCGAATTCTCGTCCCGTTAAATTTGACATTAATCGATCGCGCCCGTTCTTGGACTTTTTCTTTTTTTTCTGTTTTTTTTTTTTCTTTTTTTCACGAGAGTTCACATTTTTATCGTTTTCTTCCCTTTCTTCTACTGCTCTCTCTCTCTCTCTCTCTCTCTCTCTCTCTCTCTCTCTCTCTCTCTCTCTCTCTCTTCTTTTTAGTTTTTTTTTTATCCTTCAATGGAAGAGAACAGCAACGTTAATGAAATAATACGAATTGATTCTAACTCGAATTGATCAATTAAAATTCTTATGAGGTTTTTAAATCCGTTTACCTGCGATATATATATATATATATATATATATATATATATATATATATATATCTAGTTGTCCTGTAGGGTATAGGACCGATAGAATTTTGATCACAATTAATACAATTTTGGCATTGCACGATTCATGAAATTTTTTTTCCCTTCACAATGACAGAATTGAAAATGTGATTTCAAACCTACTACTGATTATTATTTTCGAGCTTTCGAAGAATATAACGTATTTTTTTTTACAGTCAAAATTATATTCATTCCGTATAAATGACGGATATTCAAAGTACCTCGGATGTAACCGCACCCCAAGTGCACAATTTGACATTATTTTAAGATGTGTACGACTAGGGATAAACGTGTATGTGTGTGTGTGTATTATTGTACGAAACACCAGGGGTAAAGTATATGCCATATAATTGTATATACATTCGGTTAATTAAATTATCATGTAGATTAGATTACCATAATTGCTTAGGAAAAATCGTTATGGCGTCTTGACCATACGATGATCACTTGACGTATCCACTATCACTATGTACTGCAAACCTCGTAAAGATTTTACAGCTCTTAATTGTTCACGTACCTTGGGGCTTTTGAATTACACACGACGATTAGATTAATATAATTATTAATTGACTCAAATCTACGGGGTGTTTTAACTTCTTCACGTACCATTTCACGTTAACGATTGCTATAGGTACGAATACGACTACCCGCAGGAATACCAACGACGACTTAAATAACACATCCGACACGAACGAATACACTCGTTTACTCGAGACCAAACGTGTTATCGAACGTTGACGAGGATATGAAAAGAAAAAGAAATGGAAATTCAAAAATGGAAAAATAAAAACGAGAATAGGAATGAAGAAAGAGAGAGAGAGAGAGAGAGAGAGAGAGAGAGAGAGAGAGAGAGAGAGAGAGAGAGAGAGAGAGAAGGGAAGCAAAAATCGAGACAACAACAACAACAACAACAACAACAAAATAACGAAAAAGAAAAATAAAAAATGGAAAAGGAGGTGACAATAAAAAAGGAGAGATGGAGGAGGTGGAAGAAGAAGAAGAAGAAGAAAAAAAAACAGAAATGGAAAAGGAAATGTTTCCAGTTCTACTTTTCGCCAAGGGACAGACGAATTTTTCTAGGATGTAAAAAGGAAGTAGGATGTAAAAGGACGAGAAGAAGGATAGGAAGGATCGGGGATGCCACGAGCTCCTATAAAGTTCCTAGGAGACTACACCAGCCGTATTTCAAAACTTACCACTTAGTCTGACTACTACTATTACTAATGCTACTACTACTAGTTCTATTACTACCACTATTACAACTACTACACTACTACAACTACTACTACTACTGGGGATAGAACGTAAGACGGACAGCGACCTAGGTATGTTTAGCTCGTCGTCCGTGTCGTCCACCAGTGAGAGAAAAGTGTGCCGTTTGTATACACGAAGGACCATTAGAATATTTTACGTATGACCTGGAAAGGCTCGTCTGTGTGTTCTTCAAACGAGTCTAGAATATGTATCAAAAAAACTTCTTCGTTAGTCTACTACAACGTATGTATATATATATATGTATGTATGTATGTATGCATTTATCTATTCATTTTTCATTTATAATACTTTCGTATTGTCTCCCTCTCTCTCTCTCTCTCTCTCTCTCTCTCTCTCTCTCTCTCTCTGTGTTATTCTCTCTCTTTCTTCATAAGTGGATCACTTCGTTAATAAAAATATTCTTTGTCTTCTTTAACCGAAGTGTTTATCATCGAGTTAACTTTTTATAACGTCTATTTAATTTTGATGTCACACAGATACAAACACACGCAATACACGCACAAGTTTCATCGTTAGTTCGCGTTCAAATATTTTCGTATAAGTACTCGGGTAATATAATTTCATAGTTAATATACATGCGCTAGGAGAGATTAAATTATAGAAAGTTAACGACTGTAGTTACGAGTAAACAACGAAGTAAGTAACCATGCACGTATGTTCCAGATACACGCACACACACACACACTATATGCATAATCACAGTTCCGTAAGATCATCATTGGTTGTTTTATCTCATCTCGTATTTTTAAGCGTCTATTAAACGTCTCTACTTTACGTATTTTTCTTTTTCCTTCTTTTACCACTCGTTGGATTATGTTCTTTTTTTTTTTTGTACGTTCCACCACCCCTTCGTTTCTTTTTTTTGTGTGTTCTTGTAATAAACCTTTCCACCCCACAACGTAATTTAAATGAATTCGTACATTCTTTTTCTTTTTTTTTTTTTTTCCTAAAGGAAAAAACGGATAATAGAAAGTTAAGTTGCATCGGGTTTGAAAGGAGACTCGGAAAGGCGGTAAGAAGAACTTAAGGTGGTGGTTTGGGGTAGAAAAGAGAAAATAGAGATAGTGAGACAGAGAAAGAGAGAGAGAGAGAGAGAGAGAGAGTGAGAAAGGGAGAGTGAGAGACGATAAGGGGGAGAGCAATAAAGAAGGAATTGTATCTCGAAACTGCGAAATTGAAGAGCGTCGACGAATCAAGGAGAAGTACAATAGGCCGTCGAATAGTATAGGAACAATACTCGTGAGCTTCCATTTGTAATCGATTTCCTTCGATCACGCTCGACCAAATACATACGAAGAGGTAGAAGAAGAGGTAGAAGAAAAGGAAGAAGAAAAAGAGAAAGAGAAAGAAAAAGAAAAAGAAAAAGAAGAAGAAGAAGAAGAAGGTATTTATATTTGTTTTTCTTCTACCCTATTCACCCTTTTACATTACTTCCTCATCTCCCCTCCTCATCCCTTTCCTGATCTTTTTCTCTCCCTAGGAAGAAACATAAACATTTTTTTTTTAAACGAAGTATGTAACCGAAGTATTTTTTTGTTCTCTCTCTCTCTCTCTCTCTCTCTCTCTCTCTCTCTCTCTCTCTTTTTCTATCGAGCAACGTTACCCTACGATTTAGACAATGTGTTATTTCTTTTCTTTTCTTATATATATATATATATATTCACGATCGAACGTTCGTTCGTTTTTAACTCGTGAGGGTTAACGTCGTGGAAACATAACGTTAATGTGAAATGAAAGAAAAGAAAAGAAAAGAAAAGAAAAGAAAAAAAAAAGCAAAGAAAAGAAAAGGAAAAGAAAATGAAAAAAAAAGGATCATCGAACGCGCGATCATGCCGTGAGTCGTAAGTGTCATGGCGTGGACGAGAGAGGAAAGAAAGGAGGAGATAGAAAAAGGGAAAAAGGAAATACAAAAGAAAAAAAAACGGAGTTATATTTATCGGACGCATAAAATCACAACAAAAAAAAAAAAAAGAAAAATTTCTTTCTTTCTTTTCCATTTCTAACGAAATCTATCGCCCGTCCGAGTTATCCGATCGAGTAGAAATTTTACCCGCGCCATCATCCCTCTTTATCGTAAGATTAAAACAAAATGATAACGATGATGATGATGATAATAATAATAATAATAATAATAATAATAATAATAATAATAATAATAATAATAATAATAATAATAATAATTCTACGATAATTGTCTTAAGAACGAAAGATACACGGAGGGAGGGAGGGAGGGAGGGAGGGAGGGAGCAGAAGAAGGAGGAGGGAGGGAGGGAGAAAAAAGAGAAAGAAATATTTGTTCTAATTAGAACGATCAACGTTTAGTAAGCGTGTAAAGCATTAGCGATTATTATCAATATTTTTGAGTTGCCTCATTTTCATTCAGCCGGATGAAACGTGACCTCGATATTTCGTTATACAAATCTCGGAGTACAACACCACCAGAGTCAGGTACGGTCCTTCGGGGCCGATGGGAGAGCTTGATGGGAGGAGTAAAATGGAAATCGAATGGGATTGAACGTGACCGAATAGATTTTCGAGCCGTCAGAATTTCGGGATCGTACTCTCAGGATCCAATTATAATTCCAATTCTCCTGATATTCATGGTTAAACACCGATGCTTTGTCTCTCTCTCTCTCTCTCTCTCTCTCTCTCTACCCATCTCTCTCCTTCTATTTCTCTCCGAGTTACGTGACACCAACTTCGACATCTTCCAATTGAAGACGTTACCTGGCTTTTGATAAATAATTTCTATGATTTTCCACGATCCAAAACGTTCACGAATAAATAGTATTAAATATCGAGATAAGACTACGGATCTGATATTAATGATTCATCATCATCATTATCATCATTATCATCATCATCGTCGTCGTCGTCGTCGTCGTCGTCGTTGTCATCGTTGCATCATCTCATTATCCTCATCATTATCATAGTCAATATGTAGGAAAAAAAAAGTAATAATATTTCAAATATGTATATGTATTCAATGTATACAGATATAAAATGATTAAATATATGAATATATATGGATATTCAGGTAAAAGTTCATGAATTGGAATGCGAACGACCTGCCGTCGTTATAATCAAAGTTATAACGAATAATACTGATAATAATAATAATAATAATAATAATAATAACAACAACAACAACAACAACAAAGTAATAATAATAATAATAATAACGTTCACTTTCATTTAGTTGCTTCCGTCGGGAGAAAAAGAACAAACCAAAGAGAGAAAAAAAGAAAAAAACAAAACAAATAAATCGAACGATGTATTACGAAAAAAAAAACAAAGGAAAGAAACAAAACAAAAAAAAAATAAAAAGAAAACAGAAAAAAAGGAAAAAGAAGAAGAACCGAAAAAACAAAACAAACGGACGACGAACAAACAAACAAACGGAGAAACAAAAACACAAAAAAAAAAAAAAAAGAAAAAACGGACACGTCCCCCGACGTCGGAGGGATAAAGTTTTGGGAGGCCGAAAAATCGATCCGTCATATAAAATTTGTGAAAATTCGAAGAATCACGGGGATTTCACGGTGCCGTTGGCTCACGGCCGCTTTTGCGTTACGCTCCTGGCCACTTCGACGTTGCCCATCGTGCCGGAAAACTGGCGAAAAACCAACAAAACTGAAACGAGTTCGTACGCCCGAGGCATACAGCGTGGAGAGAAAAAAAGAGAAAGAGAGAGAGAGAGAGAGAGAGAGAGAGAGAGAGAGAGAGAGAGAAATAGAGAAAGAAAGATACAGTTTTTCACTGTCGAGAAACCTCGCGTACAACAATGGCGGTTAAAAAAGAAATACCGAATCTCATTGCTGATGGCGGTGGCGGCGTTGGTGAGTTCGACGTACCATTTCGACGCGTCGAACCGCTATGAAAAATCGGTCATACTCGTTTCCCTCCCCCACCCTACAATCTACCCCCCTTACCACTCCTCTTCGACCCTTGCGGATTAACATGCACGTTGCGATGCATGATTAGCGAGTCCCCCCCCTAGCTTCCACACCCACTCAACCACCCTCCTCCGCCAACCCTTTACTCTCTCCTCCCTCGTACCCACCCCTTCTCTCTCTCTCTCTTTTTTTTTCGCGTACCTCAGGAAGTATTATGATTTTTTTTTCTTCTTCTTACTTCCCGTCGAAAACGAGAGGAAGAAATATATAAATAAATAGAAAGGAAGAAAGAAAGAAAGGAGAAGACAGTGAAAGGAGAAAGAAATTACGAGGAAAAATAAAAAAAAGGAAAAAAGAAAGAAGAGAAATAAATAATAAATTTCTAGAGGGTAAAATTTTGTTAATAAAAATCGTATCGCGTTGAACGCCCGAAGAAGATAATACTGATATACATACGTACATACATACATACATACATACATACATACATACATAAATACATACATAAATACATACATATATACATTATGTACGTCCATTCAAGTCTTTCCTCCATTGGTTATGTATTTATCTATACGAGAAAGAATTTCAATCGGAAAGAAACGTAGGGGGTTAGGAACGTGACGTAGCGCGTTTTACTGGCTTAAAAGATAAAGAAAGAACGAGCGAGAGAGATCGAGAGGGAGACCGATAGAGAGAGAGAGAGAGAGAGAGAGGAGGATTCTCCGAATTCTGACAATTTCAAATCTAATATCCCAGATCGAAGCGTCGATCTGAAACGCGGTAAAAATGTCGTTGGGGAGGGAGGGAGGGAGGGGGTGGGGGCGGAAAGGTGGTGGTTATCTCTACATCGGATATTGGATGATGGGACATTTGGACGATCTAGAACGATTTTAGGTACCTAGAAGAGCTACGAAAAGATCCACGGTTATAACCAGTCTGATAGTAAGTATGTCTTTTGGGTATCGGAGAGACAACGGACGGGATGTCGTCTTCTTACACCGTCCCGCTTAACATTTAATAGAATTTTCAGAGGATATCACGGCACATTAAGCTTGGATTTTCACTTATCTAAAAAAGTAAAGCGTCTCGATTTTTAACCCCCGCGTCCTCGTCGTTCCTCCCACACCAACACCAACACCCACACCTCAACCTCCACCTCCAGCTCGTTTCTCTCTAACAGTAATCATCATCCTTCGATCCATTTAAATACGCTTTACACGGTCTTATGGAAATTTCCTAATGGATTTTTTTATTCGACATATTTCAAGCGGTCTCCTCTCTCTCTCTCTCTCTCTCTCTCTTTCTCTCAACCATGATTCCTTCTCTCCTCTCCTACTCGTTAAAAAAAAAAAAAGAAATAGTAAAAAGAAAACTCTCACGGCCCACGTCCACCTTCCCCCCCCCCCTTGCCCTCATCGTTTCGACGACAAACGACGACGACGACGACGATGGTTTAAAGTACTTCGAGCGTGTACCTTGAAATAATCGCGGATCGTATGACGGGAGTGGGCGTAATTTTAATGGCCCATAACGACATCCTAATGACGACGTTTCAAAGAATGAGAGAGAGAGAGAGAGAGACAAATTGAAAGAAAGTTTATGGAAAGTGTTTGGCTACGTACGAGAAATATCGTCGATACGTAAGAATATATATAATGGATAGAAATACATATACGGAAGAAAGAGAAAAAAAAATATATATATATATTTATCTATTTATACATAAATATATATATATATATATATATATATATATATATATATATATATATATATATACATGAATATATGTGTGTATGTATGGAGTAGTTATATACAAGTATATATGCGATTGTACGGCTTTACTCGAGGAAAGCTGAAACTAGTGCTTGTAAAACGGAAGAGGGCTACCAGACTCTCGTTAGCTTAATGATCGTCCTGACTTCCGTACGGACGTGTAACTTAAGTTCAAGGCGACTTAACTACCGACACACTTAGACGGATAACATCGGCTCGGCGATCAGAGAGCGCTGATTAACCGCAGTCAGATTCCCCCATTCGGTTCCATTTCCAGTCATTACATGATCTTCAGCAAAGTACTCGATTTGTCGTCGCCCGTCCCTTCGTTCGCTACTATAGTGATTATATTATATAATACTATTTCGAGATGTACGTATAACTTTGTTCGAAACGGGGCCCGGGGGATCGGGTTGTGTGTGTGTGTGTGTGTGTAATTTAACCGATATACGTATTGCACGCACGTACTTTCGAAACCTTTCATTTCATTTTAAAACGTACGATTCGTTATGAACGTTTTCTAATATAAATATGTATTTTGTAATCATTCGTCTCGAATGCGTTTGAACGAACATTTTCTTGTGAACGGGGTTGAACGATATAAATCAAGAGATTCGTATCCTTTACCAACGCCATCTTGTTATCGATATTTCAACGGATCCGTTCGTTCAAGATGAAAGATAAAAGGTAGAATATAAAACGTCACGTTTCCCTTGATACGTTAAGATCTCAGGAGAGTATATGTATGCACGTACTTCGTGGTAGATCGTGATCGTGACGCACCCGGGACCGGTTTAAATATTAGATTCGATCGTTGTTATGTAATCGATAGTTGATCGGCATCTAAAACTCACCTCAACAACGTAGTGAAGCCCCGACAGTGTCATCCTTGCAACGGAGTCTTTCCTACGTACAGGTTGTTGCCATCGTCTCAACGTCACGCCCTAAACAGGAGAAAAAACGATTTGTCATACGCTTGTCATCGTTCGGAGATACCTCCTTACATCACAAGTATCGATTTTACGCTCACACACACACACACACACACACATTCGTTGGTAATATTGAATATACGCGGTTAAATGCGTCGTTATAAAATTGTATTGATACGTATCTTTTTTTTCTTTTCTCTTTTGGTTTCTTTTTAACTTTCTTTTTTGTATATTTTCTTTTTTTTTTTTTACATATAATTTTTACCATCGAGCTACGACCGATCAAAGTCACGAGGCGACGAGATTGAAAGTATTTAAACGGGTTAAGAATTTCATTTTGAATACGTGACAATTTCGGTTGGCAAATTTTAACGCGAAGAGATAGAGAGAGAAAGAGAGAGAGAGAGAGAGAGAGAGAGAGAGAGAGAGAGAGAAAGGAGCGAAAACGTAAAACTCGTTTGCAGATGCACGATCGAGTCGATGAAAAGTTTTTGGTGGACGATAGCTGAGGGTCTTTGCGCCTGGCAATAGCGAAATTGAATGGTCGAGAACGATTGAGATAGACCGAAATGAAACTCTCCAGTCTCGTTCTCTCTTTTCTCTCTCTCTCTCTCTCTTTCTCTCTTTCTCTCTATCGTTCACTCGCTATTGTGGACTCGAATTTGTAAATTTTTTTCAGAGATTTCTCTTTTCATTATTTTTATTTTTTTATTTTCCAGATACGACCGTAAAAAAAAAAGAAAAAGAACAAAAGTAAAACTGAAAAAATTCTAAACCACGATTTACTTACGTAATCGCGACTCGACGTCACGCCTGTAAATATGCAACACTCTACAAAAGGTACGATAATATTGTTTCGCCGGAGGGGTGGGTTGTGCTATTGTTTATCGGCGATGTATGTAATGTTGCCGGTTTTCAGGCGCCTTGACGAAATATTTGCAAATTACTTACGTTTGCAAATTACATACAAATATAAATATAATAAGCGTGTATTATTAGAGAAAATCAATGAAAACTATAAATATAAATGATTAATGCGATTGTTCGTATAGGAAGCGATGAATGAAATTACGATGAATTTAATTGGAATGTCAAGGAACGAATAATTATAGGATTTAGACGTTTCCCCATAAAGTAACGCGTCTCTTCCGCCCCCTCCCCTCCCTTCCTCCTCCTCCTATTCTCCCGTTATCTTCCGTTACCCGACGAATTTCGACAATTTTCGGGGAATTTTGGAAAACAGACTAACCTCGGGTATGTCGGTGGTATCCGGTACGTCCCTCGTAATATCTGGATCCGGTGGTCTATGTTCCGGCACCAGAGCACCGTACTTCCTCGACGCCATCCGTCGTCGTCTATCCAACCATCTCTGCTTTTCCGCGGTCTCGGTTTCTTCGTCGACGCCAAAGAATTGTGCGGTTTCGCGCTTGATGTAACTGTCACGTCGATATAAACCATAAAATTAGAGAGAAATGAAGAAAATCAGGTATACATAAACACACACATATATACGTACTTTCTCGATGGGTAGAGATTTTTTTTCCTTCTTTTCATTTTTATTTTCCTTTCCTTTTATATATTGTTTTTCTATTTTCGTTTTTCGCGAATTTTAATCATCGTAACGAATTCCACACAGGGAAGGAATTCGAAATCGAACGGGAAAAATATTGTCGATAAAAGAAATTGAACGAGTCAGCGAAGTGAGGGTGGGGTGAGGGGTGGGGGGGGGTGGAGGGGACGAGCACATATGTCACTCGCCTTCCACGATTCGTTTACGACTATAAATTTTATTAAATACGAAGGAAATAAAGGAAAAAAAAAAAAAAAATTTACGGAGCACTTAATGATACGAAAAATATTTTATAACGAATTAAAACGCACGCAGTATATAGGAAACGGTAGAACGAAAATGAATTTTATTCACTTTTTATATGAGAGATGCGTCCTTATAAATTTTATTAAAATTTTAATGAAAGGAGAGTTGTTTGAAGAAAAAAAAAAAAAGAAAAAAAAAAAACAAAATCAATGAGATGAAATTTAAATACATATATTTCAAAAGAAATTCCAGATTTCTCTTCTATAAAAAAAAAGAAAAAAAAAAAAAAGAAAAAAAAAAAGGAAAAAGAAGTACCGGGTCGAATGAATTTTATTCGCACTGTGCGCGCGTGCGCTTCAAATAAATTTTGTTAAAGTAGATGAAATAGAAATAAAAAAAAAAAAAAATAGAGAAAGGGAGAGAGACGAATAATCCAACTCACTTTCGAATGGTCTCGGTACGGCTCATATTTCTTCTTAATCGTGG
>OU964961.1:2857976-2867976 GCA_918808275.2 Dolichovespula sylvestris
ATATATATATATATATAATATATAAGTTTTTAAATTGTATTACTACTACTACTTCCTTTTTTTATTATAATTATTCTTTTGTTTTTTTTAATTGTACTACCACAATTACTACTACTACTACTACTACTACTAATATTACTACTAATATTAGTAGTAGTAACTCGTTCCCCTTCCCTTTCCTTTTAACCATCGATAAGGGTGAAGTACGACGACATGACCATCACGTGGCAGAAAACAATCATCCCTTATTCGTTAAAATATCTTCAGATACACCGTCGATCACCGTCGTTAATTCCGTTCAAAAATATCATCACTATTCTCTTCTTTTTCATCTTTTTTTTATCCTTGTCGAGGGATTAAAAAGAAAAAGAGAAGAATGAAATAATCGAACGGATAATAATACGATGAAGGAGGGAGGGTGAAGGAGTGGGGTAACGATAAGATCGATAAATCCTTTACTAAACGTTAAGTGGATACGTCAATGACGTTATTTAGTATCGTTTAACTCGTAATGCCGACGTTTTAATGCTCTTTCGAGACTGATATCACAGAGAGAGAGAGAGAGAGAGAGAGAGAGAGAGAGAGAGAGAGAGAGAGAGGAGAGAGAGGAGAGAGAGAAGAGGATTTCTATTTGCAACAAAAATTAACGTTGATGAAAACGATTGATATTGCAGATTTCTGCTTTTACAATTACTCAGATTATAATTAGAGTAACCTGGGAATGTTAATTAAATAAAAGCTGCTTTTGTTTATCGATTATCGCAGTATTAAACGAGATTTAAATAAATAGTTATACAAATGTGATCGAAATATTATAGATTAGCTCTGATTTTAGCGTTAACTCCTCTCATCCCCCCTCTCTCTCTTTCTCTTTCTCTTTCTCCCTTTTTTCTCTTTTTTTTCTTTCTATATCTCTCTAAACCACACATTATGTAATTTTGCAAAATTAATTATTAGATCATATCAGAAAGTTAATATTTGCTATATATGTGTATTATATTTTATATGTAAATATATATATATATATAAAATATTATACTCTTACACATCTTAATATAATATTATATTTACTCATAATACAATTATGTAACGAACATTATGCATTACTATAAAAAAAAATGTTTTCCCCTTTTTTTAACACGAAAAAACAACGTGTGATAGTCAATACAAACATACATACTGTGCATATATATATATATATATATATATATATATATATATATACGTAGATACATACTAGTCGATTACCGAGCGAACATACGTAAATATGTAAATACTAATCATTTATAAATACCTTTCTTTCTCTTAAATATTATTAAAAAAAAAAAAAAAAAAAAAAAAAAAAAAAAAAAAAAAAAAAAAAAAAAAAGAAAAAAATAACAAAAAAAAAAGGAGAAAGAAAGAGAAGTTCATGAGCGCGCATGTGCGCTTACTTTTCGAGGAGAGCACACCCATCTTTGTCCTTAATGCAACGATGCATTAAGTCGCGTTAACGTATTCACGAAGCGGCCACTGATTAAGTGGCGCCATTAGCGCGCGGTACTTGAACAACGAACATAATCATTAGTAACAGAAGCAGTTTCCGGTACTCCTGGCTAATAACCGCTCGGCACGCGATCGTAATTATTATTTGAGGTTTCCGGAAAAGGGCCTTTCTTCTCTCTCTCTCTCTTTCTTTCTCTCTTTCTCTCTTTCATAACCTTCTCGTGCATTGATCCGGCTATCAATAGCGTGAACGATGAAAATCATAAAGAGATGGAGAATAAACGTAGATATACGAGGAGGAGGGACACAGAAAGTGGAAGGGACATGGAGCGAGATGGGAGGGACAGGGAGTGGGAGGGACAGGGAGTGGGAGGGACAGGGAGGGAGGTTAAGGCGACAAGGAAGCAAAAGGAGACAGATCGACGATACCCTTTTTTGTTTTCGAGATAACATTATAGTAACTATGGTACTTTCGCCGTTAGAAACGACTACTTGTTTCCTACTCAAAAGCCTTTCTTCCCTTTCACCTCTATTGCATTCTGCACTACCTTACTCCACCCCCACCCCCACTACACCCATCTCAGCCACGAACCTCTTCACCGCCCCTTTCGTTATTACAGAGAGCGTTCGCAATTTTCTCCCTCATCGCGTGCTACCTATTCTTCTTCGGTTGAAAGATCGATAATTTAGCTGCAAAATTTTGTCTATTCGTTCGTGCCCGTACTTAACACACACGTACACGTATGTATATGTATATATTTTCAATCATTATGGTTGCATACCCAAATGTTATTGTAGTCTCGCGTGTATCTTCAAACTTATCGTTTACGATCATTAGTAATAATTATGGTCGATATTTTCCAAGCGTTCAGAGAAGTGGACTAGAGGACAGGATGGGATGGGGTGGGGAAGAAGGCCCGTCTTCTGACATTTCCGGATATTTTCTAATCGTTATACATCATTTGCGAATCCGGACGACACTTGGATACAATACTTACTAACGTTCTATAATTGCTAAAATACGCTACAAGATCAAATATTGGAAAATAATTAACACAAGTAGAAGGATCATATAGTCGAATATATTTAACGTAAGTATTTTTACTCGTTGAACAAAATGTTATCCTGGTGATATTTACGGTCTGATGGTATTCGCTATTATTTGTTATTTTGTTATTTTTTTATTTTTTATTTTTGGGCTAATTGCTTTTCTCTCATCGCGAAGTTACATCATTGCCAAAAACATTTTTCGATCGGCTCGTATCTATCGGAAAACTTTTCTTTCATTTTTTTTTCCGTTGCTTTTTTCCTTTCTTTGTTGCTGTTTTTTTTTTTTTTTTAACAAGATACATATGCATATTTTGCGAAGAAGAGAAGGATAATGAATGATAATTCATAATAACGCGCGTTAAATATACATGGATTCGTATACATGGATACGAATAAATTTGACGATAAATTTAAATATAATATTATGTAAATATTTATTTTAATCGTTCCTTCTTTTTTTGTTTCCTCTCCTTTTAACTTTTTTTCTACCTTACGTTAAACCAGCGGTCGGTTTACATATTATAAAAAAAAAAAAAGAAAAGAAAAAGGGGAGCGCTGTAATAGGGAAGATTTTAGGGTTTTTATCTATCGTCGCGTCGACTCGCTATCCGAGGCGACCACTAAACTGTCGATAACGAATCCTTTTAACGTGAACATTATGGTGTAAACGGCACGCTATTGTTTCGCGCGAAATCATTCTTGATTATCTCGGCCATTAATATTCACGTCGACGGGCTTCATTAATATCCAGCGACCTTCTTTCCTGTCGCTTAAGAGGAAACGAACGCTTCTAGTCCCGATTCGGTCATGATTATACACTCCCCCTTTTATATATATATATATATATATATATATATATATATATATATATCCCTTTACACTCCTATACAAAGAATATGTATATACATACACACACACACATATATATATATATTTATGTTGAGGTTGTCCTATTTAAATCGATCCGTAGATTCACTCGATATGATGATATATATATATATATATATATATATATATATATATATATATATATAAATAAAGAAAATAATTTTTGTTATCGCTAATAATTTTCCTTTCTCTTTTCTTTTTAATTTGTTGATTTCTTCCTTTTTCGTTCTCCAAAATTAACGTCGATTTTTAATCAAAAAATTTCTCTCCTCGCGTATTCAGTGGTACTAAATTTTTTGTTACCGATCAAAAAATTGCTCGGAACCGTGTTTTCGTGGGTCATCTCGAAAAATATGAACTTTTTTATTGTTTTATTTTTTTTTTGATCTCACAAAGCATCATTCCGACCCGATGTAAATTCCGTACAAACAAACACATTCGTACGTGGAAAAAGAAAGAAAAAAACAAAAAACAAAAAACCAATATGTAAAAAATAAACTGCTAAACATTTACGCAACGACAAGCATACTTTTACACGAGAAAATTGGATTTTATTACCTACATACATACATACATACATACATACATACGTATATACATATGTGTGTGTGTGTGTGTGTGTGTGTGTAGACACCTATACATTTTTTTATTACTTTTAACACACCCTAAAAATTTCCAATTTCCCCGTACCCTTAACTATGGTTACTGCAAAATGATCACACCAATATAACGCGGGCTCTGTCAATCGATGAATCGAAAGAAAAACGAACAATAACGTTGCCTTGATAAAACGATATTGGCTTGTAATAATCAAGAGGATATACGCGCGAGGAGGAACGGATCGAGTTTCGGAATTGATTCGCGTGTCGAAATCTCGCAACAAGAGTGGGAGAGAGAGAGAGAGGGAGGGAGAGAGAGGAGATAATGTTTCTAGTACTTTAACAATGATCGATGAACAAGAGTAGATATTCATTCATTCCGCATCGAAATTCGTTTCGCATTTCGAGCCGATGTGTTTGTCCATGGAAACTTGCGATATCAATTGGAGCATGCATTTTCGGTGAAGAGAGTAGTGTAGAAGGAGTAGGAAGGGAGTTGGAAGAGGTGAAAGTGGTGTAGGTGGTGGTAGAGATGGGATGATCCCAGGGGTTGGGTGTTGGAGGGATGGGTGGGTGGGTGGGTGGAGGGTGGAAGCGGGAATAGCTTTGAAAAATCGATGAAAACGTCGCTCAGGGGAATACGCAGAGATAGTTTCTCTCGATAGGAAAGTAAATTCGCTGTTGGTCCGACATTACCGATTCGTGTCACACGTGGTTTCCTCTTGGCATCTTAGACGATCCGTCTTTATTATCGGTAGCATGGAAAATTTCGACTGATGTAGTAGAACGAGTAGGAGGAGGAGGAGGTGGAGGAGGAGGAGGAGGAGGAGGAGGATGGGAGAGGGGGAAAGATATTTTTTTTCTTTTTTTTTTTTCTTCCTCATACTTTTTTTCTTTCTTTCTTTCTTTCCCCGTGGATAAACTTAGTAGTACCTACATCTCAGGATTTGATTCGATTCGAATTCTCTCATAGGAAAGTATAGGGATATGAGAATGTCTATCACAGAATTCCTTCCTTCCTTCCTTCCTTCCTTCTTCCTTCTTTCTTTCTTTCTTTCTTTCTTTTTTTCATTCTTACTTTCCGAGATATCGAACGAACGAATCGGTGAACGTGACACGATCGACTTTGTCGCATCGGCTCGATCTCTCCTTTTCTTCTTCCCTTTCGAGCTTCTAGAAAATTGATTATTTTAGGCCGAATGTAGAAACGTAAAAAACGTAAAAGGGGAATACAGGACACGTAGTGCGAAGAGTTATGGTACGCGCGTCCTGGGAATAAAGCTCTCTCTCTCTCTCTCTCTCTCTCTCTCTCTCTCTCTCTCTCTCTCTCTCTCTCTCTTTCTCCCTCTTTTTCGTTTTGTTAAAGGAACGTATGTAGGTATTTCATATTCGTGAATGTTACCATTTCTATCGTTCTCATATAACGAGTGGAACTCGAGTAAACGACATTTATCCTCCATTTTCGTAAAACTATCTTCGATAGGGGTGGCGAAGGGTGGGCCAAGGTCTATCATACTTCCGTTACTACTATATTACATGGGTACGAAAAATTCGACGATAAAACGACGATGTTTGTGCGAGATCGAAATTTATCTTTATTGTATTTTTTTTATTCTCTCTCTCTCTCTCTCTCTCTCCTTCTCTCTCTCTCTCTCTCTCTCTCTCTCTCTCTCTCTCTCTCTCTCTATTTGTTCACCTTTTTCTCGAACGAAAATCAAACGTATCGTAAATCGTTCTTATTTGTTTGGAACATGTGAAAAAGAAAGAAAGAAAAACGAAAGAATGGGTACATTAAAAAAAAAAAAAAAAAAAAAAAAAAAATAGAACGAACAAAGAGAAAAACATTCCATCGATTTTACGTTTGTTTTCATTGGACAAAGGAATTCAAGGAGGCAAGACTTCTTCTTCGAAAAATTCTTGGTCATCCATTTTTCTTTCTTTATTTCCTCATTTGTAAAATCCTCAAAAATTGTCACACTGGCTCATTAATCTCGTTACGCGTTATTACAAAGCTACGAGAATAAAAAACAATTTTCATCGTGTTCAACTCTGAAACGTAAAAATCTATCGAATAACAACAAGTAGCGTATTACGTTTTCGGGGATATATATATATATATATATATATATATATATATATATATATATATATATATTCGGGTTACGTACGAATGCATACAGATATATTCAGAAGCGTTTTATTGCAAATAGAAACAGTATGTATATTTACAAGTACATCATTAGCAAGGGCGTTGGCGAAACTTTGACGTAAAGTAGATACGCGTATATTGCGGTAGAGTAATTAATATGTTTTAAAATGCGGACGGACGTGAAATGTCTCTCTCTCTCTCTCTCTCTCTCTCTCTTTTTCACGTACACACACACCCACAGACGCATACACACATTCATTCTCTTTCCGACGGATCCTTAAATATAAAAAAAAAAAAAAAAGAAACAGTAGAAGAAAAAACAAAGAAAGAAAAAAAGAAAAAAAAGAAAGACAAAACTAGAAAAGGAAAATAAATGAAAAAGGAACGAGCGAAAAGGAAAATGTAGATCCGTAAAAATACATTTGAAACAAAAATAAAAAAGAAAGAAGGACATTCGTGTTAATGAGTTTTTCCCTTTTTTTTTTCACGAGATTTGTCAAACTAAAGTGGGAAACGTTCGTTAGTCGAGTACCGTGAATTTTCAAACGAAGCGACTGTATTCGAGTGGGCCGACCGAAATGGTGGATGAACTATTTGGATGTATGTTATAACACGTTTGGTAGATAAATACATACGATAAAACGATATCAGATCGTACTTGTTTCGATTTATTTTTTATATAAAAGAGAGAGAGAGAGAGAGAGAGAGAGAGAGAGAGGAGTATAACGCATTTATATTTGATCGCAAAGAATCTAACACGTTGTTATACCTTGATCTATTTACTTTTTCCTTCTTTTTCTTTTCTTTATTTCTCTTGCTCTCTTTCATTCTTCTTTATCATTTATTTTTTATTTTTATCGCAACACATTCTTCGTTCCGAGCTACTTCTATTCATTTCCCAATCGAGTCTTAGCATCTTATTAACCTATTCCTTATATACTCAGACTTATGATAACGAATCTACGTGACTCTGGCGTCTCTCGTCGTTAGACGGTAGTAGACTTTCGTTCGTTTACTTACACGTTCGAATGCGTATGAAGTATGTGGAAAAAAAAGCAAAAAAAAAAGAAAAAAGAAATAAAAATACTTCATATAATCGCCGAGAGATGTAGGAAAGTAAACGACTAATGTTACGAGAATCGACGATGTATCTTATAATTTCGTTTATTATCGTAGAAATGATTAATATGACAGTGTATGATGTTTCGTTCCGATGTCGGCCATATTGTAGAAGAGCAACAACGTCTAAACGACGCGGAAGAGTGGACGAGAAAGAGGATGATAGAAGGAGGAGTTTGAAGGGATGGGAAAGAGTAAGAGGGAATTGGTAAGGTCTTTCGCAACGTTAACGTTCGAGGCGATTGACCTGCGTGACCTGACCCAGGTCCTCCTTCTCCTCTTCCTCCACCTCTTCTACCACTACCGCTACTCCTACTCCTATTCCGACGGTTCGCATAAAATCGGACAACTTCGTGGGTACTCGTGCGACCTCGGTTATTCTCGGCTGAGTATCCGCAGGGAGTCGCTACGTGGCCGCCGCTCGATACTCGTTCGTTCATCGGTACTCTCCTCAGTATTCAACCGAGATTCGACGTGGGAGTTTCGGATGTTCCGTTATATCCCTCTATCTCCCTATTCTCTTTCTTTTCTCTATAAAGCTAGAAAGAGAGAGAGAAAGAGAGAGAGAGAGAGAGAACCAATAAACAAAACAAAACAAAAATGGAAAACAACAAAAAACACTACCCTCACGTAACACGCTAACGACTATCGTCGGAATCGAACCAATGAATCAAGCTGCAAACGATCGATTATATTCCCTTTTCCTGTTCTGTTTGCGAGATATCGCAGGTAAAAAAAAGAAAAGAAGGGACAAAAAATAGAGAGAAAGAGAGAGAGAGAGAGGGGGAGAGAGAGAGAACACGGAAAAAAAGCAACGATTTTCGATGATCGTTCGGTAACCAACTAACCGCACCATTTTCGATCAACCACGGAATTTCGTTACGTCTCCTTTTTTCTTTTTCTTTTCTTCTTCTTCTTCTTCTTCTTCTTCTTCACTAAAACGCCAAACATCATTAGTCTTCCATCCCTTACCTAATTCGCAGTTCGTATTAATTCAAATCGCCTTTATTAGCGATGCGATACACATCGAGATTTTCCTTCGTATTTAGTGCTAGATACCAGATAGGACTGTCTCTCTCTCTCTCTCTCTCTCTCGGAAATGGGGTCAAACAAAGATGAAAGTTTTAAAATTATGTGAGGGATGAAAGAGTAAGAGAACGAGGGATGAAGGGTTGGATGAGCTATTTTCAACGGTATCGGCATCTTCTCTCTCTCTCTCTCTCTCTCTCTCTCTCTCTCTCTCTCTCTCTCTCTCTCTCTCTCTCTCTCTCTCTCTCTCTTAATATTTCGGAAATTTGACAGCAAGAAGAAAAAAAAAAGGAAAAAACAAAAAAGGAGAAAAAAGAAAAAATGAACTTTATTAAAGCAAGAAACAAACTCCTACTATATAGAGTGAATGTGTGTGTGTGCGCGCGCGCGCGCGCGTGTGTGTGTGTGTGTGAGAAAAGAGAGAAAGAGAGAGAGAGAGAGAGAGAGAGAGAGAAGGGTCGTTCCATTTTAATTATTGCAAATAGCCGTGGGGATGCGCCACGTTGGCACTTACACGAGATAACGATGGATGGCCAAGATAATACGATTTGTTCTTGACAAAGAACTCGTTACTCCTGGACACGTCGAATTTGTTCAAATTCAACGAGGAAAATCGTTAAATGTATCCGGAGCAAACCTTTTCCGTTTCTCCCTCTAACAACTACCGCTTGAATTAATATATAAACATCGTCCTGCCATTTTACATGGTATTAAAGTATAATTCCCCTCCTCTTTCGTGTCCAGAACTTTCCTATTTCTTTTTTATGCAGAAGAGCATCTTGTTTTGCTCGCTTAATCTCTCTCTCTCTCTCTCTCTCTCTCTCTCATTTGTTTTTCTCTTTTTTCTCTTTCTCCACCTCCGCTCCCCTAACTCTTTTTCGTTCTGTCCCTTACGAACCAATTTTATAGCTTCCCGTATATTCATAGTTTATAACCAGTGCCCGATGTCTTTTCTTTGTTCAACAATTTTTTATTTCCCTATAGCGATCCGTTCGTCTCTCGTAGTTATTTCTTTTTATGTATGTATGTATATATATATATATATATATATATATATATATGTATATATGTGTGTGTGTGTGTGTTCATTTTTTTTTTGTTTGAGAAATTATTTCCCACAACTGTTTCGACGAGCTGACTCGTCAGATTCATGACAAATATTCTTTGATCTTTCCTCCTCCTTTTTTTCTTCTTTTTACATCAGTCGTAGATTTTATTTCATACATCGTCCCATAAACAAAGATGTTTATTAGATAATGAAAATAAAAATGATAATAATAATGATAATCATAGTGGTAATAATAATAATAATAATAATAATAATAATAATAATAACAATACATTTTTATATTACAAATACCCTTTACTCTCTCTTTGTCCCTCTCTCTCTCTCTCTCTCTCTCTCTCTCTCTCTCTCTCTCTCTCTCTCTCCCTCTCCCTCTTTTAAACGAATAAAATTCGTCTCGTTATTAGGTTTCAGCGTAATTCCTGTCGTATTTCGCGAGTTTATGTCAAAATTTTTTTCCTGCACAGTAGACAGGAGAAAGAACACGCTCGTATTTCTCCTTTCCTTTTTTTTTTTTAATTTATTTCTTTTTTTATACGTTTGGATCGACTAGGTAGATGTAGACAAGTCGTGTAGATAATTTTAACGGATAATATGTTGTTAGCGGAAAAAATC
>OU964961.1:2872976-2890476 GCA_918808275.2 Dolichovespula sylvestris
GAAAGAAAGAGAGAGAGAGAGAGAGAGAGAGAGAGAGAGATATCAGGCTGATGTAACGTCAAAAGAATTTATCTTGCAATTCGAAAAATACAATCTCGTAGAACAGAGGGACAGAGAGAGAGAGAGAGAGAGAGAGAGAGAGAGAGAGAGAGAGAGAGAGAGAAGAGAGAGAAGAGAATGGGGTGAGGGGGGCGAGAGGAAGAGAGCCCGTTAAAATTGCAATTAATCATCGTGGAGTTACGGCCGTTTTTCCATTAATTAACCGATTTCACGGTGGCACCGAACGCGTAAATCCCACCGCCCCCCCTCCCCCCTCCCGACTTCTTCCAACTATTCGTTCTCGTGTTCTATCTCTCTATTTTATTTTTGACAGATTAGATTTGCACGAGAGAGAGAGAAAGATACGAAGATAGATAGATTTATTAAAACGATTTCAAGAAATATTACTAGATTGTTTAATTGCAAAAGTCGAGTGTATAATATCGTATAAACCAAAAAATAAAAAAAAATATATATATATATATATATATAACGAATTCGTTTCTTCAAATTAATACTTTTAATATTTATTTATTTTTTTTTTTTTTAATTTTTTCAAATTGATACTTTTTCGTGAAACGAGAAAAAAGAAGAAGAAAAAAAAAATAATTGTAAAAAGAAAATAGGAGAAAAAAGATAAGAAGAAGTAGAAGAACAAGAACGAGAAAGAAAGTACGGAAAAGGAAGAGAGATAAGGGTGCGAAAAGGGAATGGTATACAGCCAACAAACCCCAACCCTTCTCTCTCTCTCTCTCTCTCTCTCTCTCTCTCTCTCTCTCTCTCTCTCTCTCTCTCCCCCTCTTTCTAACGAAAACACGCGAACGTACGTCGCGAGCTTGAAGGATCACAAGCGGAAGTCGAAGCACCGTTTCCTCGTAAGTCTGCCTATCAAGCTGTTCTTCGAGTTCTGGATAACGACGACTCGGTGAGATATTCCATCGGCCTATAAATCGAGGGGAATGAGAAGTCAGCCCTTAAAACCCGGTTATCTAGATATCCGATTATCCGTTTTATCTATCCACTTTTCCCCTCACTCCCTTCTCTCTCTCTCTCTCTCTCTCTCTCTCTCTCTCTCTCTCTGTTTCCCCATTCCCTTTTCTCTTTTCCATTCAACATTCAACCATCCCATCAGTGAAATTTTGCTAATTGGATTGATAGATCATGAAAGGGCTCGTGATCGGGATTGAGGGGATAGTTGGGAGGCTCTAGATGAGGGGCGAAGTGGAGAGAGTGTGAGCTCTAGTTTATACGTATCGCAATGTGTGTGTGTGTGTGTGTGTGCGAAGTCTGTTGATTATGTATGATATTATCCTAGGTTATATGTACCCTAAACTGCGTCTCTTAGGACTATTCAACAATAACTTGTCTATCGTCTTTTTCTTACCCGAAAAAACTTTGTTTCTCCGTCGGTGAGAAATAAAAAGCAGGAGGGACCAAGAGAAACGAAAGGAAGGAAGGAAGGAAGGAAGGGAGGAAGGGAGGGTGGGAGGAAGGGAAAAGAAAGAAAGAAAAAAATTATATAGGAGCGCTCAGTAGAAGCGTTTATATAAAAAGTTATAAGCCGTTCAATTTTTCTCCCTCAACCCTATGTCCCCTCGTCCCTTCCGTTGGCCGCGCCATCGCCATCGCCATCACCCTTAGTCCGCCGGCAGCTATACAATGAAGCTTTTCTAAGTATTGAATCTATGGGCTCTTTTATCTTTTCTTTTTTTGAAAACTTTTTTTCCCTTCCTTATTTCCTTCCTTCCTTCTTTCTGTCTTTCTATCTTCATTTGTTTATTCGTTTATTTATTTACTCACTTTAGTTATCTCGTATATCCTTCGTGTTTTCTGTCGTTCTTTTTTATTCCTGACTTTTCCTTTTTTTTTTTTTTTTTTGTATTTTCCTGTCTCCTCTTAACAGACCCCTCGAAACACGATCTGTGTTCACATATACACGTACGCACGTAAGTAAATACTCGCGCGGCTGTTTTTTCCTTTTCTTTATTCTCTTCCTATTTTTTTTTGTTTTGTTTTTGTTTATTTCTTCGCAAGGAAATAAATTGTTTTCAAGTGAAAACTTTGTTCTCGTTCTTTTTCTCCTTTTTTTTTTTTTTTGTTTATTATTCTCGCAGTACACTTTTGAAAATAGTATCCAATGGAGTACGTATTGTTTTATTATAGAGAAGATTATCACATTGATATCGAATACGTTTCAATAATAATTAGAACTTTGTTGTCCGTACGAGATTCACGAGTTATATTTAATCGATATCCGTTTACGTTATATTCGATTTCGATTATATCATCGACGAGGATCGAATTAAAAAAAGGATCGTAACGAACGTTGTCGAACACGATCGTCGAGTTTCGTACTACAATAAGGTATGACATTCTCGATTTACTAGGCAGACAGGGTCATTGAACCTCAGTGGCTTTAGCATCAGCCAATGTTATATTCTCTCTCTCTCTCTCTCTCTCTCTCTCTCTCTCTCTCTCTCTCTCTCTCTCTCTCTCTCTCTCTCTCTCTCTCTCTCTCTCTCTCTTTCTGCATAATTGGCAACTGGTGAAACCGTATATTTGTTTCCTGCCGAGCTTTGTTATGATTGAGGATGGAATGACTCGATAGGTGCATCAATTTGAATTAACCATTAATATTTATATATATATATATATATATATATATATATATATATTTGGTATCATAGGGTGTATCAAAAGTTCTGAGGTGAACCAAAAGTTTCTACATCATATTAAAACTAAATTATAATTTCTATCGAGACCACTTTGGAACTGCGATCCAGCTCGTAGTTCGACAAATCAAATTCATAGCTTCTCGATTATTTAAAGAATGAAAAAAAGATTAGATCTCCCAAGAGAACAATTGATTCTTGAAATTCAACTAGAAACTTTTGGCCCACCCCGTATATACTTTTACACACCACACACACACACGCGCGCGCGCGCATGGATAGTGATATTTAATCGTTATATTCCCGAGTAATCGAAACCTTCTGTATCGTCAAAGTGCTGTTGCAATTATTCGTTGGACCAGGCCAAAAATATGTATTCATTCGATATTGGCTTTGGTCTTCTCTGGTATAATAGGTGTGTACGGTGGCATCGTTCACCCGAAATCAATCGTGTTACGAGAAATACTCGTATTTCCATGCATGCAAGAAACAGGCCCGGTCATTGCACCGATATCACGAAGTTATCGCGTTTCCTCGAGCACGAACGAAAGCTTTTCCTATAAACGAGACGAGGATCGATTTATCATGCCATCAATGTACATACTACGTGTGCTTGTATATATATATATAATATATATATATATATATATATATATATATATATATATATATATACATATATGTGTGTGTGTTTCTCTAACGTAAATCATAGAGAAACGGACGTAGATGTACGCAAAAGACCGATTTTACGTTTAAATTAAAATTTATCCCATGAAATAGTTAATGATTATTTACTACGTTCGATGGAAATAAAGTAGTTCGAGAGTTCATATGTATGTATGTATTAATTATATCATTAATTATTAATATTATCTTTATTATTATTATTATTATTATTATTATTATTAATATATATATATATATATTTATTTATTTATTCATCTTCCTAATGAGTTCAATTTTACAGTTCAGAATCAATGAACATTAATTATTCCACTCGATCACTAATAAGACGATAATTCGTTTCTTCCACATTTCCTTTTATATTATTTTATTTTTGTTTTTATTTTCATCTCTTTAGTATCGTTACCATCCTCTTCTACAAATCGTTTATCTGTCCCACGTTACCGTACCAATCGCATATTAATATTTATCGCCTCCGGATTAAAATTATTCATTCGTTCCGACGATCGATCGATTCCAAAAAAAGAAAAAAAAAAAAAAAAGAGAAAACGACGGAATTATATATTCGCTTATCATCACTAATAGTAACTTATAGTCCATTCGAATCTCTTATCAAAAATCCTTCCGCGTTGTGTCTACTCCGTCACCGGGGTAGTCGATATAAAAATGCGAATTGTACGAAAATAAAATCAATCGATTCCTTCAAACGCCCGTATCAACGAACTTCACCCAATTTTTTTATTACGTCGTAAAATCGTACGACCATCGGGATTTTGATAAGTCAAAAGCTATCCCAAAAAAGAATCACACATGGTTAATCCAAACTAGTTTCGCCGCTAAATTTAAGCCTGTTATAAAGAGCTTAAACCATATCGGTGATCTATCTTTTCTATCGACGTCGCCACGAGTTTTTTTTTTCTTTTTTTTTCCCCCTTCCACCTACCCCTCACCGTTGCCCTCGGCTTACCTTCCGGTCCTGACTTTTACTTCCCTCTCTTTTTCTTCCTTCTGCTCTCTCTCTCTCTCTCTCTCTCTATCTCTTACTTTTATTTTTCTTTCGTTTTTTACGTTTCTCATTGGTTTTTCATTTTATCGAATATTTTTTCTAATTGCTGAGTCAATTCGATATTCCTTTCTCTCTTTGCTATCTCTCTCTCTCTCTCTATCTCTCTCTGTCTCTCTCTTTCTCTCCGTTTCTCGTTTTTAATCTCTTTTTCTTTTTCTCGTGGAAAATTAAATAAATCCGAATTATCGACGTCGTATTAAACGACGTTACCGGGTTATATTTTATTTTTATTCGTCGTCATAATTAATTATCGGAACGTCGTCGAATGTAACGTATACACGACTGATATTACACTTGGAAATTATAATCATTGAAAAAATTCAATACGATTCTTTAAATTAGTTAATATATCACATGATTATCTTCTCTCATTCACTCGTAGTACTTTCTAATATCATTCTAATTAGTACAAGCGAAATCCAATATTCCTTTGTCAAATTTTTTCATTCGAAAATACCAATAAATCCGAATTACTTAAAGTCGCTCTAATAGAAAACTCGCGTTTATTGTACTTCATTAAACAATCATTCGTACAGAAAATTAATTATCAGCTGATATATCAAATCGTTTAAGCATATTATATTAAATAATCTTCGTTTCTTCTCTCTCTCTCTCTCTCTCTCTCTCTCTCTCTCTCTCTCTCTCTCTATCTCTCTCTCTCTCTCTCTCTGTTGCTCGAGACACGAAAGAAGAGATTGAATTTTAGAGGAGATGAGATTTAACTCGATCAACGTTAGCATCGATTAGTCAGTCGTTCGAAGAACAGTAGCAAAAAATTTCAATCGCTAAAAATCACTAACCTAACTCATATTATCGTAAAAACATTATTATTATTTGTCGATATATATATATATATATATATATATATATATATATATGTATGTATATACACACATATGCATATTAATTAATTAGCACTTTAACAATATGATTAAACGATTTATCTTTCCCTCTTTTTTTTGTATTTTTTTCATTCTTTGAAACTCGATAAAAAAAAAAAAAAAACGAAAACAACGAAAAATAAAAAGAAAGGAACAAATATCAGTATCGAAGGAAACTTAAATGGCGTAACTCGATCCACGGATTCTAGCTGGCCCAGCTAGCTGACTGGCGTCGATTCGTCGTAGCTCGTGAATCTAACGAATTTTCGTCTGATAGGTTAAAGCGAAATGGGACGTAATGGTAATTTGTTTTGACATAGTCGTTTGGTACGCGTGTAAGCAACGTCGACGCGTATTTTACGCGAACTAGATCTAAACAAGTGTGAAATCGGTAGGAGGAGAAGAAGAGGTGCGTACGCGTATGTATGTGCGATGTCTCTCTCTCTCTCTCTCTCACTCCCTGTGTGTGTGTGTGTGTGTGTGCGAAAAGGAGAGAGAGAGAGAAGAGTAAAGGGTTGATAACTAGTGGCGGTTGCGTCTGGTCTCGTCGATCGATAACACCCTAGAACGATTATTAATTACAGCTTTTGCTAATGGATTAATAAAATCTAATCGTCCGTGACGAATCGTCCGTGGAATAACCGAAATGTCATTAGAGGATCATGTTATACGATCTGAAACGAATCTAACTTTACCATCTACTCCATAAAAAACCGAAAAACAAAAAAAAAAAAAAAAGAAAAAAAACACGAGAATAAATTATTACCCCATCGACTAGACGGACTCGACTATACCTTAATCACGATAATACAATTATTTTGATGACATCCTCCTTGAAATGTCCTAATAACGAAGTTTATAATCAAATAATATCATTCGCGAAACGTTCAATCAATTCTGTTTCTCTCGATTGTTTACAAAGGCTTTGTTGTGTCTTCTATGGGATTAAAGTGAGAAAACGTCGTAATAGAACGGCCGTTGAAATCGTGATAGGATAAGGATAAGGATGAGGAGAAAGAGGATGAGGAGGTGAAGGAGGAAGACATTGATTTTCAGGATATAGGAGGATGGGAGGGGAGCGTGGTGAGGGAGGATGCGCCTTTCTATCTATCCAACTATATTACAACGAGCAAAAGCAAGGTATCCTTAACCCCTGGCACGAGGGTGGAAAACGGGATGGGCGTGGATGGGTGGTTGGTAGGTTGGGATGGAGTTAGGGACCCCTGGAGAAGGGATTTAACGGTCTTGGTTTGCATAATATCGGTTTCGCATTGCCATGCCGAGATTAAGATTTCCATGAGATTAACGAGCCACAATTTTGCGATACCACCCCCAGGCTCTCCTTCGTCCTGCCCACCTCCCATCCCCCGCCCCCTATCCACCTACCTACCTACCTACCTACCTCTCAACGCCATCGAACGTCAGGTACAGTAACTGTTGGTTTCTCGGCTTAATATTGTACTACTCGTGATACGTATTTGAGGACAAGGTGGAGCGGTGTGAGAGGCGATGAGATGGGATTGGAGGTTAGATGGGGATTTAAGGGAGTTTATAGAGTGTGCGAGGGGCTTGTACGGGAATTGGACGTGGGATATTCAAACGTCACGAGGCCATTTACCTTAAACATATCGGGAGAAACTCGATCGAGGTGATCACGCATATTTACGTGTTATATCGTAGATTTACGTGAAATCATTGTATATTAGTAAGGATTGGCCCTCTTTCTGGATCATCGGATAAATATCATTGCGTAAAGTATCGTACGATAGATCTTCTCTTGCATTATTACGTGTTACATACATACATACATACATGGGTGTGGCATTCATTCGTACGTAGAATATGGGGTGGGGTTGGGAAATTGTTGGACACGTGGGTCAAGATTATACATTTTGGGAGGAGCATAAGCAAATGATTCGGTATCGATTTATTTGAAAAATTTATGATAAGTCAGATAATTATTTCTATTCAACATGGAAGAGATTGTTTTTTTATTATATATATATATATGTGTGTGTATGTATAAATGAATGGGGGCTGAGTGAGTTTTTTTCTTTCTCGCTTCTTTTTTCTTTTCCTTTTTGAAAATATTCTCTCTGATATCTTTCGAAGATCTGACGAGAGTGGTTATTTGACGGAAATTTTCGATGGTGAGTATAGTATAAAACAAAAAAAAAAAAAAAGAAAAAAACACTCAAGCACGTTCCAAAGAAAGAGGTGCTTTTCTTTTCATTTTTTTTTCTCTTCTATTCTTTTGAATCCGTTTCTTTTGACTTTCTTTTCTTTTTTATCTTTTTCTTTCATTTTTCTACGTTTTCGTACTGTACGTCGATCGGATGATGCGCGAAAGAGAGAAAGAGAGATAGAGAGAGAGAGAGAGAGAGAGAGAGAGAGAGAGAGAGAGAGAAAATAGAAAAAAAGGAAGGAAGAAAGGAAAAAAGGAAGAAAGAAAGAAGCACGTTGCGAACTTTGCAAATAACCCTGTGTTTGTGAATTGCATTCGACGTGTGTGTGTGTGTGAGAGAGAGAGAGAGAGAGAGAGAGAGAGAGAGAGACAGAAGCTTTCCACAAAGCTTCGTTTGGTTTTGTACACATGGGACAAGCTCTCCCTCTTCCTCCCTCCTGTCTCTCTTTCTTTCTCTCGTTCACTGCAACTCGACTTTTTTTTTCCGCAAGGGAAAACTTTTAACGAGACCGGAGAAACCCCTGAAACATACATACATACATACATACATACCATACATATCATACATATATACATATACATGCGCATACGTACATAAATACATACATATACATATATATACATAGATACATACATATACATATATACATATGTATGTATATAAGATTCATTGGCCCTTGTGAATATATCCGTTACCCTCCCCCTCCTCCCGCACCCTCCTACCCGCTCTTACGTGTTTCCAGACGGCCTATCGTCGAAACGACGATACCGACGACGACTTGATGCCGATTCCAGAAACGCACGAAAATGGAATCTGTCAAACGAGAATTCTGGCTAAAGGCCAACGGATTACCAAAGTAATACACTATATATCGAAAAGGGAACTCTTTTCCTTTCCTTTCTCTCTCTCTCTCTCTCTCTCTCTCTCTCTCTCTCTCTCTCTCTCTCTCTCTCTCGCTTTTCTCGATAAAGAGAACAACGACACAACTCTTTTCGTGCGATTAAAGATCGACTATCAGGAAGTAGTTCATTCCTTCGATTACTACCAGACAAACATTATTGCGTATCCGTTCTTTTCTATCGACTAAGAGAAAAACAACTGACCCTCTTTACCGACGAGAAAATTTTCCTTTTCGTCCTTTATCCTTTATATACCTTGTAATAGTAACTTCGTTGATTCTATTTCCTTCTTATTTTCTTCCTTTTCTTTCTTTCTCTCTATCTTTCTTTTGCACGAATTTCGTCACCTCGATTTTATCAAACGTATTTAAACTGGCTGTGTAAAAATTATGATGTTCAACAATTTTTCTAATTATATTTCATAATAATCAAATTATTATAATTTTCGATATAATTTTATATAGGATTTTCTTTATATATAATATATAATTCTTTATTTATATATATATATATATATATATATATATATATATATATATATATATATATTGGACCAACAATTATTCAAGATAGCAAACCAATACATTAATCGAAATAAAACGCACGTAATGATTTTTTAATGAATCATCAAGCCCTACCCTTCAGTTAAGAGGGTTAGCTCAAAGTGGACGAATCTGCTGTGCACAACGACCGGTTTGCAGCATTTTTCGAAAAGAAAGAAGAAAAGTAAATAAATGAAAAAAAATCATTCGATTTCATAATAATCCTGGTGTGCACAAAAAAGAAAAAAGAAGAAGAAACAAACAATACGATTCCTTGAAATTAAAATGCAATCGTTCGAGAATTTGAAAATACTCGTCACACAATCAAATACTATCCGAATGCAAAACATATATCATACGTATATGTATAGTGACATTTATTTTATCGGAAAGAACCACGAGACCTCGTTCGCATAATCAACGTCGGGACGAGACTGTTATGTCATCGTAGGGAATCGAGTCACGCGAGGATTTCAAGATATAATTGCACCTCTTCGTCGTAGTTTACGGACTCGATGGGGTGCAATGGGGGAGGGGGGCGTGAGTGGTGCAGGTAACGGTGTTGGTGTCGAGATGTTGTTGACGTTGTCAACGACACGCTTGATGATGGTACCCGATGCTAATCGGGAAGTTTACTTTGGCAAACGAAACTTCAGCGTATTTCACGTCTCGTCTAATGTCGCCAATATAAATAGTTCGACGTTGTATACGCGTGAGTACGGTAACGAACTGTTCTCGTCTTCGTCGTACAATTTTCTTTTTTCTTCTTCCGAATTAATTTTCGACGAACGAAATTTTGTATCGTTATGATTTGTTTAAACCTTTTCTAATTGTGCTCCTTCCCCGCCTCCCTCACCTCCCCCACTCACCTGGGAGTGTAAAAAAAACTCGGATCAACTTTGAGCTCGATTAAAACAATTTGCGCGTTGCACGCGATTCGTGGAATTTGTTTATTTAATTTTTTTTTTCCCCTTACGACGGAATTGAAAGTGAGCTTTCGAATATACCGATTATCGTTTCCGAGGCTTCGAAGAGTGTGCAATATGTTCCTTTATTTTTTTTTTTTTTTTTTTCTTTTTTAAGCCAGAAATTATATTCGTTCCGTATAAACGCCAGCTGTTCGATGATCCCCGGAGGATTGCGCCAAACTCCATGTGTATTGCTTTAAATTATTTGGAGGTGAGCACGTCTAGGGTTAATTGATATGAAATTAGGGTAACGTTGAAGAAAGGATATACACAGGGTAAATTAACAATGATTTAAAAAAAAAATTAATTCGATGACTTTTATAATCAAATACGAGGTTTGTTAAATCTGTAAAAGGATCTGAACGATCAAATGGATTCATGGATTTTTAAATGGATACTAAAATAAAGAACTAATTCAATGACTTTTAATTACTTACGAGGGTTGTTAAATCTGTTAAAATATCTGAACGATCAAATGGATCGGTGTATTTTTAAATGGACATTAATTAGTATCAGATTGATATTACGATAATGACTAATTCTGTTTCTCGGATCTTTTGCGTTTCGCCAACAAATTTTTTGCTTCGGATGTAACATCGTCGTGCAAAAAAAAAAAAAAAAAAGAAAGAAAAAATACATGTCTTTTAATTAAAATAAATGTTTTACATCATCAAAACATCTCCCGTAATTCGAATAATTTCTACCTTGTTCAAAATTTAACACCATATCAAAACATTTCACACAACAAGTAAATAATCAACTTTGTCGAAATTTAGCCATAATCAAAAAATTTTGTTCCCAAAAAGGATTTCCACTTTGGACGTCGTTGAGAGAAGAAAAAAATAGAAGGTAAAAGAAACAGAAAAAAAGGACAAGTAATAAAAAAAAAAATAAATAAATAAAGGAAACATGAAAGAACATTGTGGTTTTTATTTCTTTCCTTTATCAAAGGAAACATGATCTATTAAATCACATTACACACGATTAATCTTATAAATTCCTATTTTTTATTTTTTTTATTTTTTATTTTTTATTCTTTTTTTTATTTTTTATTTTTATTTTTTTTTTTTTTTTAATATATTCATACGTATACATATATTCATAATGTATATTTCATACGTATACCTTAATAATATAGTATAATATTGTCGACGTAATTTTCTGATGTTTTGAGATTTATTTTTGATTAAAACAAAATAGATATTCCAAGCGAGAAATCTCCATGTAAAGACAGAGACAGAGACAGAGACAGAGACAGAGACAGAGAGATAGATAGATAGATAGATAGATAGAGAGAGAGAGAGAGAGAGAGAGAGAGAGAGAGACAGACAGAGAGAGAGAAAGATAAATAGAGAGAAAAAGAGAAAAAAAAATAGAGATAGATAAATAGAGATGAGAGGATATGTAAAGGAAATCGAAATACCCAACGGACTTCATTTCATTTTCCGTTGGAGATTCTTGAAACTTGAGGCGTATCTTCTGTACATTTTCTCTCTCTCTCTCTCTCTCTCTCTCTCTCTCTCTCTCTCTCTCTCTCTCTCTCTCCCTCTCTCTGTTACCGAAGCGAAACTTTCAACACGACGAAGTCGTTTCAACTTTGCTGGACGATGTGTTTACGCGATGACGTTTCTTCCATGAAAATATGTGCATATTTTTGCAGAACAGAGTTCAAAGAAAAGAACTAAAAGTAGAAGTGGAGGAAGAGGAGAAGAGGGAGGAGAAGGAGAAGAAGGAGGAAGAAGAAGAGGAAGAAGAGAAAAGGAAAGAAGTAGAAACGGGGATGAAGTTGACGGGGGGGGGGGGGGGAAGAATAGACAGGATGTTTCAAGAAGCGGTTTCAACGAGATGATGGAGGATCAAGGACGACGATACGCTGCCAGTTTCCAAGATGGAAGATATTTTCCGCTGGATACGTTCGTTGCCTGTCGTTTCGAAATGAAAGAGGTGGTAAGGAAAAAAATAAAAAAAAAAAGAAAAGAAACCAAAAATGAACAAAAAATGACAAAAATATATATATATATATATATATATATATATATGTATATAGATACAAATAGGAAAATATCTACTAAAGGTCGAAAGAATTCAAAACTTTTTTTGGCAGAATAAGAAAGGACAAAAAAAAAAATAAAAAATATCGATCTCGTCTCTCGTCTTCCGTCTTACGTAAAATTTCGCGATCTAACGAAATTCGAAAGACTCTCGAATCGATTATTATTAGTTCTCTCGATTCCCACCCACGCCCCACCCAGCCAAACCTCCATTTTCCCTATTGATTCTTTTTCCACCGTCGCGAATTTACTGCAATTCGATGCGATAGTTACTTGCGTTTCAAATATTGATCGTTCGCGTATAACGAGAGAGAGAGAGAAAGAGAGAGAGAGTCTTCATATGTATATCTCTATTTATGTATGATATACCGTCGACATCTACATACGTAATATCCATCTATGTATGCACGTATATATATATATATATATATATATATATATATGCACGTGTAGATGCATATACGTATATGCAGTATACGTAATACGTGAAATATACGTGGCCAGTAACGTTGGTGAGAGTTTGAGTGTGGGGAGAGGAGCTTGTGATGGATTTGCAAGCGTCTGCCTGTAGTAACCCTACAGGGAAGTTCAACACGTGGCTCGGCTGCTGGAGGCGAATACAAACAGTCAATTATCGTTGCTTACAAAGGGCGTGCCCTATTGGAACGCACCGATAGTCGGTAGTTATATCTATCACTAAAATCGATGTACACAAATTATAGAATAAATGCTATAATTAGCAATATGCCCATTCCCGGTTCCGATGTTATTTCTAACCATTGAACTTATCAAAACGTTTAAGTGATCTAATTTGAAAAATACGAAATGCCATTTAAATGAACGTGTTACGATTAATCATCGTTCGATAATTACCAACGTCTATCGTTCGCGATACCATTTTATTTTTCAATGATTAACGGACAATGGATTCGAAATTCCATTCGTGAGTTACGTTCGTCGTTCGTTCGAAAGTAAGTTCACGAATAAATGTCACAAAACGTTACGACCACCATGAACCCGCATAGAAATTGTATCATTTTGTTTGGGTTGCGTAGTCAATGCGCGAACGTGTACTCCTATGCATTTTGTATAAGTCGTAAAAAAGAATTTACAACGAAATGGATTATTAAGAAAACCAAAAAGAAAAGAAAAAAAAAAAAGAAAACAAAAAGAACAATAAAAATAAAATAAAAGGGGAAGTTGATCGACGATTCGTTATTTCAATCGAATCGTATTTGCCCGAATCTCACGTCCACTTTTATTCCCCTTTCTTTCTTTTTTTTTGTTTTTTTTTATTTCCTTTTTCTTTTTATTTATATCGAAATTCGAATAGAAAGAAAAACGATCGCCATTATGTTCTTTTGTTTCTTTCTTTCTTTTGAACAATGTTAGATGTTAAACGATGGAAGGTGGAACGATATTATGTACGTACGTACGTAAGAGCGTAAATAATAAGAAAAATCGATTTGAATCGAAAATCGTTTTCGAATATCACCGGTCCTTTATTAGTTCTCGAAAACACGTAACCCAATCCTATTTTTCCCCTCGTACCATCTCCCACTTAGATCGATTCGTAATTTACTCGATTGACGAATGTTATCGCGGACTACGTTCCGTTCTACGAGTTCGATTAGCCCACATTCGTCGAATTAAGTCAGCAATCTAGATTCGATTCTGGAAGAACCAATCGGGAGTCGAGTCCCTTAACGTTTGCGAATTACTCCTATTGAATGATCTAAGTGTGAACGAGGAAAAAAAAAAGATTAACGGGCTTCTCACCCACGCTCCACCCCCTCCCCCTCCTTCATCGAAACGAAAATACTCTTGCTTTAATTTAATCGATACGAATATATATACATATATGTATATGTATATATATATATATATATATATATATATATATATATATATACACGTATTAATAGTGCCTGAAGACAGGCAACACTTCATACTTGTTCGATAATATTGTTCGGGAATAAGATCCATCAGGCGAACAAGCTTTCTGTAGTACCCTCCCCCCCCCTCCTCTCCCCCTACGATAGGCAAAATGCATTAACGCAAGAACGTTGCATACGGTGCTTGTTTGTATTATCCAAATAAAGTTTGCCTTTCCTCCATACCAAATAGGATTAATAACGTCGATAAGCTGGATTATCGTGCGAGATGTATGGAATGTTGCATATCTCCAGGAGTAGATAATAATTAAATCTCTCCTCGTCAGCGTATAATAATTACGAAACATCAGAAATCCATTGATCGATATTATTATCAATACGAGGAAAAAAGAAATACGAACGACGAGGTTTTATTTAAAACGATCACGAAACGGAAGAAAGAGAGGGAGGAGAAAAATAAGAAGAAGAAAAAGTAGAAAAAGAAGAAGAAGAAGAAGAAGAAGAAGAAGAAAGAAAAAAGGAACAAAAAAAATAGTAAGAGCGAAATTGAGTTGCGAACGGGCTTCCTATCGACGGACAAATCGTCCTCGTTCGTTTAAAAAGGAGAGATAGATAGATAGATAGAGAGAGAGGGGGGAAGGAGGGGTGGAGAGAGGGAGAAGAGGGGAGATTAACGTCTAGGCCATCGGGCGAAAGGAGCGCGAAACGAGTTCGTAAATGCTTCGTGGCCGGTGAGAGGGTTTTTTTTTTCTTTCTTCCTTTTTTTTTCCCCTTGTTGCGTTTGGTCTCTTAGCAGTCAGTTCGACCGCTACCGACTACCCAGCAGCAACACCAACACAACAGTAGCAGCAGCAGAGGCAGAAACAGAAGCTGAGCAGCAGCAGCAGCAGCACCAACAGTAGCACGTCTACCACCATCACACACCACACAACTAAAAAAGAACACCGAAGAAAAAGGACTCTTGGAATCCTAGAACGAGCACTATCTTTTTTCCCCTGCTATGTGTCTTCGGCGTTCAACCGTCGAGTCTAACAAAGCCCCAAGGCTATTTCTAAGCTGTCTAAAACGGCAATCCATGGAAGCAAAGCGTTTCTCTTTCTATATCTATATATTTCCCTATCTCTCTATCTCCCTATCTATCTCTCTCTCTCTTTCTCTCTCTCTTTCTCTCCTCCTCACTCTCTCACTCCCGTCTACGTCTATCCACTGTCAGATACGAGTTTCTTCCAGATGAAATTACTTGCAACTCTATTTTACCTATCTTAGTTCTGCAGATGCACCTGATTGTTCTGCGAACGGAATAAGTCATGCGTAGGTATTATGGAAGATGGATTTGTGCGTTTTTATCTGTGTTATCATCTCTCTCTCTCTCTCTCTCTCTCTCTCTCTCTCTCTCTCTCTCTCTCTCAATCTACGTGTGTATGTGCGTGAGTGCGTGCGTGTGTAAAAATAAAAATGATAGAAATAGAGAAAGGAAAGATAAAGAAACTTGACAAGGCTCGTAATTCTTCTTTTTTCTCTCTCTCCTCTTTTTATCTTTCTCTCTCACTCTCTTTCTATCTCTATCTCTATCTCTTTATCTCTCTCTCTCTCTCTCTCTCTCTCTATCTTATTCTTATTCTCTCTCTCTCTCTCGTTAATTAGCCTCTTTCATTTATCAAGCTTAATTACCCATCAAATATACTGCAATCGGAACGAAAAGTTTCTCTGAGCGTTTCTCGATAAGCTTTTCACGTGAGTATAATATATGAAAAGGAGATAATATAATTTATTCGCAAGCCGAATAATCTCTCGCGCGTGGTATGTTATGAACGAACACCTGTATACGTTTTCATCGTCTTCTATTCTTTAATCTATTTATTATTATAATTCATATCCATCTAGTGTATATAAAACGTATGTATGTATGTATGTATATATGTATGTATGCAAGTACATAGGTATATTTGTACATATATGTACATAAGTACCCGTCTACTACGTTCGTTTTATATATACACCGACACCTGTTGTTCTTTCCATCTTCCTAATTATTATAGAAAATCCGTGAAAAAATATCAAACAATTAGAGCCGTACTACGAGACGAATAATGTCATTTCACGAGTACTAATATCGTATCCGATAATAACAAAGCTCGTTAGATGTATTAGCGTGGCCGGGGGGTGGGGTGGGAGGGGTGGGAGGGATGGGTGGGAGGTAGAAGAGATTACAGGTTTTGCGTTTAGGTACAAGGACGAATTTATGCTTTACGTAATTTCACGTAAGAAGATTTAACGTGAGGGACAAACAGAGGCACATACGTCGTATTTTAATGCGAACAGAAAAGGATTATATGCTTCTAATACCATGATAGAATAAACTCGACGTATGTATGTATGTACGTATGTACGTACGCACATATTTATGTATTATGAGTTTTAACATACTTCCATAATCGTTACGATACAAATGACGACGTTAAATTGTAAATTATATTACAACGTCAAACCTCGATATATGTATTAGATTTCAAATAAATTTGAACCCTTGTAAATGGATTGCACGTCGTAATTATCAAGTATAATTGTTTCGAGACTTTCCTTTTATGCGCGAAATAAAAATTTTAATTTAATTTAATTTAATTTAAATTGATGATTTGAGTTTCATGAATCAAAAAAAAAAAAAAAAAAAAAAAAGAAAGAAAGAAAAGAAGAAAAAGAAAATTGTACCTCGCCGTACGAATAGATAATCGATAATTTTCTTTTTTCTTTTAAACAATGAAACGAAATAATTAACAGTCCATATTTTTTTTGTCGGCGATATAGGATTACCGATTTCATCATTTTTTTTTTCTCATTTTCTTATTTTGTTAAAAAACGAAAACCGACAATGGATAATGATATTTTACGCGATACAAAGAAACGAAACCGAAGAAGGAAAAAAGGGAAACGAGAAAGAGCTTCTTCTATTTATTTCTTTTTTATTTTCTTTTTTTATTGTTTTTTTTTTTTTAACTCTTCCTTTCCTTTCCGTCGTCGTCGTCGTCGTCGTCTTTCTTCTACTTTTTAAAAAACTTTTCGCAAAAGTTTCAAGCTAAATGAAGGAGTCGGTTTCGAATTTCCACAAGCTCGATGGGAATAGAAGGAAACACGAAAGGATATCTGCAGAGAGAGAGAGAGAGAGAGAGAGAGAGAGAGAGAGAGAAAGAGAGAGAGAGAGAGAGAGGGGACCGGGCTAATTACCAAATACCATCGTCTAAAACTATGCCAGTCATGCATGGAATTTGTAGATACTGCCGCAGCCTAACCCACCAAATCCGTATATACTCGCATGATTGCGGCTTTGATTAGAAATTAAACGCGATCGATTTCGATTCACATTGTCTTTTACATTTACCCACGAATGCCATTATACACGTCGATTCGTTCTTTTCGATATATACATACGTACATACATACATACATACATATACATCTATGTATATATATATATATATATATATATATATATATATATATATATATATATAATAAAAATTAGTTTACAAGAATTGGAGAGATAAATAACGATGAAGAACACAAACGAACAATTTTTATATTTTAAATAAAATTCATTTCGTTAGTTCGATTAACTCCTC
>OU964961.1:2892976-2895476 GCA_918808275.2 Dolichovespula sylvestris
GAGAGAGAGAGAGAGAGAGAGAGAGAGAGAGAGAGAGAACATCATAAAATTCATGACTTTGAATGGTTAAACGCTATTCTATACTTTTCCGATGGCTACAATTCTGCAACGATTTTCATCGATGTCTCTCCTCGATTCGCCAAAACTTCGTTTGCTTCGTTCGTTTGGATTTTTACAAAAGAAAAAAAAAAAGAGAGAAAAAAAAAAAGAATAAAAAAGAAAGGAAGTGAAACGAAAAGGGAAAAAAGATATTGTATTTTGCACTCGATTCGTATTCGTCGATGAGGGAAGATAAACGAGCAACTAAATAAATAAATAAATAAATAAATAAATAAATAAATAAATAAATAAATAGATAGATAAAAAGAAAACGGTCGCAAAGATTTCCAAGCTCCGTTAATGATGAGATTCTCCGATAAAGGATACATTCAAATGTTACGAATAATTTCTATGCGATTCAATATTTTCTTTTGGGGCTTTCGTCGATCGATCGAAACGACCGAGGAGTTTCTTCTTCCTTTTTTCCTTTTTCTTTTTTTTCTCTCTTCTCCTTCCCCCCCCCCCTACTACATATCGACGTACTTACGTATCTACCATTATAAACGTATATGGAGGATAGGACGTAGTTGCGAAGAGTCAGTAGTATTAGTAGCGCGACCCTCGCGTAAAAGGCTCTCTTACTTTGTTCAGTCAAGTTCCCTGGCATCCCTCTCCCTGTCCCTCCCTCCCCCTCTCACCCTCTCTCTCTCTCTCTCTCCTTCTCGTTTATCTCCCTAGTCTTTCCTTTGATCTTCCGAACGGCAGACGTAGAGTATGATACGTGGAATACGCGCGTTTGTTCGCGCCAAAAGGGTAAAGAAAATTCAAAACGACTTTTTCATTCTACGAGAGAACCAACTATAGGCTCTCTCTCTCTCTCTCTCTCTCTCTCTCTCTCTTTCTCTTACTCTTTCTCTCTCTCTTTTTTTTTTCTTTCGCTATGAAAAAGATAATTTCGTGGTATAACGGTTCAAAACACGTACGATCGTAATTCAAATACATTTTTGCGAACGTAAATTTGTAAAATGAAGGAAAGAGATAGAAAGAGAGAGAGAGAGAGAAAATTTCAAAAGCAGAAATTATATCTTATCTTTGTTAACTAAACCGTCATAGAAATGATAGGAGTTAGAGATAGAAGGTAGTATAAATAAAACTATTACATGAAAGTTATCCAGGGATAATATTATCAAATGTCAGTTACACTCATATCCGGGCTCTTCGACAATCGTATATATACGACGTTAGAGATACGTCGTATGTATTCCGTAAACTTGGAATAATTATCTTGTTAATATCAACGTCGATTTGTACAATAACAATAGAAAGTTTGTTGAAAGAAGATAAACGCAATCACGGAGAAAGAAAAGGAGAGAAACGGAGAAAGATAGAAAGAGAGAGAGAGAGAGAGAGAGAGAGAGAGAGAACATCCTTCTTTGTTCGCACGACAAAATCATAAATAAATAAAGCAGGAGTTTCGGACTCTTAAGAGAGAGAAAAAAAAAAAAGAAAAATAATAAAAGACGACGAAAAACAAAAAAAAAAAAAACATCATAGAAAGAAAACGTGATTTATTTCGAATCTATCTATCTATCTATCGAGAGAAAGAATAAGACAAATTCATTCGGATTTATCGAAAAAGAATTTTCTTTATCGTTGTAAGAAACTTGAAATGGTTCGCTCAAAGTGAGATAGAAAGAAATAGAGAAAGGATAGAAAGAGAGCAAGAGATAAAGAGAAATAGAGATCGAGAGATAGATAGATAGAGAGAAAGAGAGAAAGAGAGAGAGAGAGAGAGATAGAGAAGAGGATAGTCTCGCTTTCGTTTTACTTCACTAATTTGCCAGATGAACGTTCATCTATCTGCAGACTTTGCCGTGTAATTACCTCGTGTCACGGCAACCACTCCTAGTCATCGTCTCTCTCTCTCTCTCTTTCTCTTTTTCTTTTTATCTTTATCTCTTTCTCTTTCTCAGACTCTTCTTGTCCTCCTTCAACTCTGGCTTCTCTCGCCGAAAGTACACCCTTTCACCCTCGCCCCCTAGAGTCGTCGCAAACTCTCTTCTTCGTCGTCGTCGTGGCTTTCATCCTCTCTCTCTCTCTATCTATCTATCTATCTATGTATCTCTATCCCTCTCTCTCTCTCCCTCTCTTTGTCTTTCTCTCTTTCTCTCTCCTACTTCCTTCTCGTCTTTCTCTCTTTCTCTACCTCTCCTACCTCTTTCTTCCTCATTTGTCACAAGTGTCTTATCGTGCGCCGAGTAAATTATCAAGCGACGTTGGAACAGTGCTTCTCCTTTTTTTTTTCTCAACACTTACGCGTTACCCTCCTTCTTATATATCTACGTCATGAGGCACACACACACACACACTATAATATATATTATATATATATATATATAAACATATGTGCACGCGCGAATATGTATTTACTTGTAACAACACGAGAGAAACATACTACGTG
>OU964961.1:2900476-2922976 GCA_918808275.2 Dolichovespula sylvestris
CTATCTATCTATCTATCTATCTATCTTTTCTCTCTTGAAATCGAACGAAGTATTTTCGCCATATCCTTCCAATCGACTTCTTTGTTATTTATGGAATTCTTTGACATTTCATATTAAAAAAGTATCCATCTATTATACTTTTTTGCGAGTTTCAAATAGATATTTTCACTTCTTATATTCATTTCCTATAAGAGAAAGAGAGAAAGTAAGAGATAATTTCCGAATGTTGCACGTTTAAACTAATAATATTCCTCGTTAATTATTTTATACTTATTCGATTTAATTCGATATAGCAAACCCATATTCATATTACATTTGATTTAATTCATCATATTGAATTAAATTACTTCCAACAATATCTCCCTAAACAACGTTATAATTCAATTGTATGTAATTTTTTGCTCGACGAATCAAATTTTTCTTACTATTATTCATTAAACTTTATTTATGTTTGCGCGAGCACACACACGCAAACACATCTTCCATATTTTAACTTACTATTATATTCATATTATAATGATTCGTACTATATTTATACATGTAGAAATAAATAAATATTATCTTCCATGTTATTCTATTCTCTCCCCCCACCCCCCCCTTCTCTCTCTTTCTCTCTCACTGTATCACTCAGGTAGTGCGTATTATCTCGAGAAACCTACTACTAATTGCAGTAATCCGAACGCAAAATTTCAAGCGCAAACTTTACGCACGCTATATCGCAAGTTAATTAATACGTCGTGAACAGCTCCTCTCTACGTCGTACGTTTCGTCCGCTCTAATTAGCAATAAGAGCGGCAATTTTGTTTCCGCTTGGATCGCTTTCGTTCGACAAAAAAAAAAAAAGATAGAAAGAAAGAAAGAAAGAAAGAAAGAAAGAAAGGCAAAAAAGAAGAGAAAGGGGGAGAAAGCAAAAAAGAACAAGAAGTACGAGAAAAAGGGAAAGCGAAAGAGGGGCGGGGAGGAGGAGGAGGAGGAGGAGGAGGAAGGGATGGTCGAAAAGGGATGAAAAGAAGGAAAGAAAAATAAACAACAAAAAAAAAAAAAAGAAAGAAAAATTTCCGGTTCCGATCGTTCCGAGTAAAGCTCGGGGAGTAAATAAGAAAGAAAGAAAGAAAAACGAGAGGGGAGAGAGAGAGAGAGAGAGAGAGAGAACTAGGAAAAACAGTTTCGCGAAATCGATTATTTTTCCACCCTTTCGGTCTTTTATTCACCATTGAAATTGGTCGTTGGCTGATTCCAGCGACCCACCAAATTCTACTACCGAAAACGAATAAACGGGAAAGACGGAGATAGAATAGAGAAAGAGAAAGAGAGAGAGAGAGAGAGAAAGTGAGAAGGGTTGAGTTGGTAGGAACAACTTGGAAAGAGATTTTTCACCATACGGTCATCGGACCCACGGACGAAAAGCTTTCAATTGGAAATTGCGATCGAGCTAGATTTTATCGAGCGTGATTTAGGACCATCCGGAAGTGATGACTTCGATAACGTGAACTTTTTCTTCCCTCTCGCTCCCCTACCACACCCCACTCCACTCCACTCCACGGACACGGACACACACACACACACACACACACACACACGCACGCTTTTCTTTTTCCCCTATTTTCCATCGATCGAAGAGAAAGTAGACGGAAAAAGAGGGGGTGGCATGGCAGGACAAAAATACGTTTCGGCGATTACCATACTGTTTATCAAACGGAAGAAACGATGAAAGTGCGAGATAGAGAGACAGAGACAAGTAGACAGAGAAACAGAGAAACAGAGAGAGAGAGAGAGAGAGAGGGAGAGAGATAAAGAGAAAGAAAGAGAAAGAAAAAGATTTAAGAGAAAGAAGTAGAGATGGCGCTCCTTAAATATTCACCGTACTCGGCATATTTAAGCTCGATTCGAGAGAGAGAGAGAGAGAGAGATGGATAGATAGAGAGAGAGAGAGAGAGAGAGAGAGAGAGAGAGAGAGAGGGTGGGAGAGAGAAAGAGAAGATAGAAAGTAGGGAAGACCCTTGAGACGAAGGGCCAGAGACAGGGACCGACTTAGCGAATCTCCCTTCGTTGGATTCCCGTACAAAGCTTTTCCTTTGTTCTCTCGACGTTACTGTGAGATAGGTGAAAGAGAGAGAGGAGAGAGAGAGAGAGAGAGAGAGAGAGAGAGAGAGAGAGAGAGAGAGAAGAAAAAGGGAGAAGAGGGAGAGAAAGAGGAAGAAAGAGAGAGATATAGAGAGATATAAAGAGAGTGAGATAGGGATATAGAAAGGAGTCTAGTCGAACTTCATAATTCACCCACACTCCCATTCTCTACTACCCTCTTTACTACTGTCACACCTTTAACAAGTACCATCGCAAACGGCATCTTTGGGAGTTTCAAAGACGATCGAAGTCTTCTTACTATGCGCCGTCATTTTGCCTTTCCTTTATTCCCTCTCCCTATATATATATATATATATATATATATATATATATATATATATATCTTTCTATTTATCTATCTATTTCTCGCTCTATCTGTCTATCTGTCCCTATTTCAATCTCTCTACTTTCCGCAAAAGGATAATAAAATGAAGTACCGAAGAATATTCGTTCGATGAATAATTGATGCCCCCCGATAGAATAGTTAACTAACGGAGACAAGTGAGGGCAACGTAGAATCCGATAATTATTTTTATTTTCAACTCCCCCTACTTCTAATACTATCGCATTTCAACTAGTATAGTACAACTCTCTAATTCTAGCACCTCTCTAGCTTTGACTCTGCTTTCGTCTTTTTCTACGTATGTATGAGTATGGGTGTCTTTCTGTCTATACATATAAATGTATCTGTTCGTGTGTATGTGAGAGAGAGAGAGAGAGTGTGTGTGTGTGTGTGTGTGTGTGTGAGAGAGAGAGTGAGAACAGTATGCTCTTGTCGTTTCGTTCAACTCACACTCGTTAATCGCGAAGTATCGTTGTCACGTTTTCACGACGGCAGGGAAAGTTTTGAACGGCGGGTAGGTACGGCATGAAACTAATGCGAGTACACGGGAAACCGTAGGAGCCGAGCCGAGCCGAGCCGAGCCGGATGTTGATTAGAAGCATAATTTGTTACGGGCAAACCCCCTTCGAACGCGAGAAAGTTTCGAAATTACGCTTCCGTTTGTCTTCTGCCATGGTATACTTATGTATGTATATACCCTGGGTGTTAGTATCCTTGGGTTTCCTCTCTCTCTCTCTCTCTCTCTCTCTCTCTCTCTCTCTCTCTCTCTCTCTCTCTCTCTCTCTCTCTCTCTCTCTCTCTCTCTCTATTTCTCTCTGTCTCTCTAATTTTTTTCTTTCTCTCAAACAAAATGCGACATGCTTAAATGTAAGATATTCGAAAGAAAAGGTAAGAAGAGATTTCTCGTCGGTTTAAACAAAGTTTACCTGAACGAAGTTATTAAACGATGTGACAACCTAATTTTTTCTTTCTTGTATCTACGATTAAAGAAAAGAGAGAGAGAGAGAGAGAGAGAGAGAGAGAGAGAGAGAGAGAGAGAGAGAGAGAGAGAAATAAAGAAAATAAAGGAAAGGAATGAAAAATTAGATAATGTAAACCTTATGGTATGACTGTACTACAAATATAAATACTGTAAATATACTGTAAATATAAATATATTACAGTTCTATATATTAGGTTGGCAAGGATGAAATCTGTAGTTAATAATGCCTAATTGCCTTTTTATCTACAAATTTAATCTACAAATATAAATATATAAATAAATAAATAAATATATATATGTTCTGATTTATACATATAAATATATTACAGTTTTATATATTAGGTTGGCAAGGATGAAATCTGTAGTTAATAATGCCTAATTGCCTTTTTATCTACAAATTTAATCTACAAATATAAATATATAAATAAATAAATAAATATATATATATATATATATATATATGTTCTGATTTATACATATAAATATATTACAGTTCTATATATTAGGTTGGCAAGGATGAAATCTGTAGTTAATAATGCCTAATTGCCTTTTTATCTACAAATTTCATCCTTGACGATCTGATGTATAAATATTGTAATGATAGCATATCTAACATTAATCCTCGAATACGAATTAATAATTCAGATATAATCTTATGTCAAGCAAACGAAACGAAATTGAACAAGTATCAACGAATATCCGTACAGTGTGAGGGGTCGGGCTTGAGTTGATGTTAGGTGGTACCAGTGGAAGATAACATAAACATTCCTACAGCAGGAACACAAAAATACATAGGATAAATTGCACTGCTACATTACGGATACTTAAATTCGTCTCCAACTTATCCCACACCGTCCCATCCCTCTCCCCTCCTCTCATTGTCACCTGCACACAGACGAGCGTACAATTTCAAAGTTATCGTGGCCTTACGAGGCGACTTTAAAAGTGTCGTTCGTTAGTTTTGTTTGAATAAAAAAAAAAAAAAAAAAAAAATCAACCAAGAAAAAATAAAAACAGGAACAAAGGCAGACACATCGAGAAAACGAACGTACGAAAAAAGGGAAACGAACGAAGAAATAAAAAGACAAACTCTTAGAATTGTATCTCGTGCCACGGGACTTGATCGATCAGACGTACTTGATACCGAAAAAGAAGGATTTACTTTTCGAGCTAAGTATCGATACAATGTCGAACGAGAAAGAGAAAGAGAAAGAGAAAGAGAAAGAGAAAGAGAAAGAGAGAGAGAAAGAGAAAGAGAGAGAGCGAGAGAGAGAGAGAGAGAGAAACGGGAGGAATAGAGAAAGAAAAGGGCACGTTCGAAGACAGCTTGTCGATAACATCGCTCTTTGTTGGAACCGCATGGTTTCTTCTCTTCGGACAAAGTGGGAGTATGAACTCGGAAATCCGCCTGCAGGATCCATTTTCTTTCGAGATAAACGTTGGTGTAGAACCTTTACACACTATCACCATCACCACCAATATAACCAACCACCACTATCACAATCTCCACTATTTTCCTTACTCCCGGTTCATCTCGACTTTCTCACTCTCTCTCTCTCTCTCTCTCTCTCTCTCTCTCTCTATCCCCTTTTCTCTCTTTCTTATATATACACGACCAACACCAATGTTCATATTTCCCCATAAAATTGTGAGTCTTTCGAAAAGCTCGAAAATGTTCTCCGTACATTCTAACTCTCTCTCTCTCTCTCTCTCTCTCTCTCTCTCTCCCTCTCTCTCTCTCTCTCTCTCTCTTTCTTTCGTTTATAAAAGAAATGTGATATCGTTTTGAATTTTAGAATCCTCGTCTTTCGTATAATAAACGAGCGGGCTACGTAACCAAGAGCTTTTCTTTCGTCCACGTAGAAACATCGAAAGTTTCAACAACCATCTACCACCGTCGAACAGGGAAGAGTTGAAGGTTCGGGGAAGGGAGGGGTTAAGGGAGGGGAGATTTTGAAACACGAAAATATCTCGCGGCTATACCTGTACGGTAAAACTGAAAGAAAGAGATATTCTTTATCTGTTTTTCGAAGTTGATACTTCCTTTCTCTTTTCTTTTCATTCTCTCTCCCTCTCTCTCTCTCTCTCTCTCTTTCTCTCTCTCTCTCTCTCTCTCTTTCTGGAGAACGTTTAACATTAGATACTTATACTTATCCACGTAACTCGGACTTAAGGAGTTAACTTTTCAAAGATAACGCTTGTAATATGTAATAGATTCTCTCTCTCTCTCTCTCTCTCTCTCTCTCTCTCTTTCTCTATCCCTCTTATTCACTTTTTCCCTATCTCATTCTCCTTCTAGTAGCTTAAGTATCGAACTTCCTCCGTATATCAAGTATCCGAATGAGAATCGTCAGAGTTCCATCAGAAATGTTAAAGTTCGCGCTACCTTTCGGAATCTATCGAAAGTATCTAATAGGAATAACTGGCTGCATAGCTAGGCCAAAACTATCTAATAGGAAAGGGAATAGAAGAGCGGAGATAGGGAAACGGTTGTGGATGTATAAAACAAGAGGATTTTTAGTTGAACGGAGAAACTAAGAGAAGGAAAGGAGAGAGAGAGAGAGAGAGTAGGGCAACGATATAAGAGGAAAAGAGATGGCGATGGTATATCCCCGGAAAACAAGACTTGGCTAGCACGTAAAACTAACCCTGCCGATCCATTAAGGTTTTAAGGAGGCGAACCGTGATACAGAGAATAGTTTCTATAAGTATATAGGTATGTTTGTGTACGTGTATATTTGTGTGTGTGTGTGTGTGTGTGTGTGTATGTGTGTGTGTATATGAGAGAGAGAGAGAGAGAGAGAGAGAGAGAGAGAGAGAGAGATTAACCCTTCTCTTCTTCTTCTTTTACGTTTCCTTCACTTTGCGTGCTTGAGACGAATTTTCTGAAACCTATTCCTTCTTCTCTCTCTCTCTCTCTCTCTCTCTCTCTCCCCTTCTCTCTCTCTCTCCCTCTGCTTATTCATTTTCTTCTTATTTTGTTTCGAGGTAAGCATAAGTAGAGTTAAGGGCAAGAAAAAATATTCATGAATCAGGCGAGCCAGAAGCGCGCCCGCGCGCAAACACGTACAAAAGTGCTCTCGCGTACGTGACTATTGCTATCTACATACATAGATACATAGATACATACATACATACATACATACATACATACATACATACATACATACATACATACATATGTTTCTCGAACGATGTCGTGCACATTGAGATTTTACCGTAGCTTACGCTTGAGTTCGTGATCTAGCTAACGTTAGCCACACGATAAAAGAGAGAACGAGAGAGAGAGAGAGAGAGAGAGAGGGGGGGGGGGGGGAGAAAGGGGGGAACGACATAAACCACGAGAAAGTAGGTTCATACGAATAGATAACTATTTCGTTTCGTTTACTTTCTATTTTTTCTTTTTCATTGTTCTCGTTCGGGATGATTTTTCCCGGATCTTTTACCTTTTCTTCTCTTTTTTTTTCTATTTTCCTTTTTCCTTTTCCTTTCTTTTTTCAGTTTGCAACGAAACGACGCGATCTAAATGATTCCCTCTAAACGGGATCGTTATAATTTAAGTCAGATTATTACTGCCATGTAATTTCTCCATTTGAACATTTATTTATCTATATTCATTTATGCAAGTACGTGTATGCACGTAGATCCTAAGATTTAATATCGTTCTCTAACGAAGTTCATCGTACAAAGCTCGTATCTACATCATGCGACCTAATTGATCGGGACTGCTCGATTAAGGGCGAGTTTCCACGTATAGAGGGCACACTACGGACGAACTAGGATCAATCTCGGGTAGTAGTAAACTGTTAACGTTTATTCAGATTCTGACTATCTAATTTAGATTATGGAGAGATATATTGGAATAAGGACGATAAGAACGTTTAGAAAGTATAATAGTTTACACAGTAACGATGTTATTTTAAGAATTTTCTAAGTGTATTCTCTCTCTCTCTCTCTCTCTCTCTCTCTCTCTCTCTTTCCTTTCAGAAAAATATACATTACGAAGAAATAAATTTTCCTTTTACTCGTTCCAGTGAGTAATGTACACACTGAATTTGCTATTTTAACGTGTGTGTTTGTGTTTGTGTGTGTGTGTGTGTGTGTGTAGATATTCAAGTATCACATAGTCTCTTTACTTCGGCAACTCTTAGTAGGTTCGCCTCTCGATTTGTTTGTCTCTCGCAACTTTCAACGAGAATATACGTAGTTACATACATCATCGTGCTTCCAACTTTTCGGCTCGTTTCAGTTTTTCGAAAGGACTAAGCGATCCGCAAGGCGAGCAAAGAAACTTTCAAAGGAAAGGATAAAAGGATAGAAGAAGAAAAAAGATGGACAGACGGAAAGAAAGAAAGAAAGAAATAAAGAGAGAGAGAGAGAGAGAGAGAGAGAGAGAGAGAGAGAGAGAAGGAAGAAAGAAAGCATTCTTTTTCCCTCTTTCGTTGAAAGAAATTTCGTCTCGAAAGAAGATTGGAAAACGTTTGCTTGGTTCACGAATAAAATTACACGTATATATATATATATATACACATATATAAATCGTTGATGTATTTATTTACTTTACGTAACTCGTCGAAATTTCGATAAAACATTGTCCCAATTTTCTTTTCTTTCATAAATGAGGTTATAAATGTCTATTCGTAGATGGACGATGTACCTACTTTCTCTCTCTCACTCTCTCTCTCTTTGTCTTACTGTGTATGTATCTGTCTGTCTTTGTCGTATTCATTGTCAGTTGGTTCTATTATTACTTTGTCTGCAATTAGAAACTCTCTCTCTCTCTCTCTCTCTCTCTCAATGTTCATCTCTCTTTCACTCTCACTAACTCACTCCATTTTGTCTCGGTAGACACAAAGGGTTCTTATAATCATATTGATTAAAGTGTGATACAGCACGGAGGAAGAACTTTGTAAACGCATCCACCGGTTCTATAATATTTCTACCCCCCTCCCGCCCCCCTTTTGCGTTTTCATCCCGAGGAGGCTCTCCTTTGAAATTTCCTCATCATCGTCTTCCACATCTTCTTCCTCTTTCTCATCTACCCACATATCTATCAACCCTTTTGCGTTAACTAAAAACGTGCCCTTTTAAATGAAATTTCTGAAAAATAGGCCGCGTACCGTTAACGAGCAAAGAAAATCTGTTATATACATATATAAAGTGTATGCATGCATGCACGTATGTAGATATATACTCGTTACATTAATCAAGTAATTACTATCGAACGTAGTCCATTTCTTTCTTTTTTTATTTAATTATTTATTTATTTATTCATTCGCTCAATTGATGAATAAAGTGTTTATTACTGAAATTTACTTATTACGCAATTCGTAATTTCGTATTAGATATCGTAGAAATGATATTAGATATGATTTAAAGAAAGCAAAAAAAAAAAAAAAAAAAAGAAGGGAAGTAAACAGAAATATACGAGAAAATAATAATTATTAAAACTTTATTAAGGCGCAATGTATTAAAATTTTTTCAAATTATTTCTACCATTTGATTAATTCGCCGTAAAGTCGCAGTAATATTACGTTATGCGCGTGATATGGTTATACACACACACACACACACACACACACACACACACATATATATATATATATAAGAAAAATAACTACTCTCAATTAATAATTAATAACATTCGTAAAAGAACGTGAAACTCTAATCGAGAAGAAAATTTCGATAACGTGCAGGATTAACGAAACTTCGTTATAGGAAAGAAAAGAAAAGAAAAAAAACAAAATATCCATAACGTCGTTGCGTTCGCTTTGAAACAATTATCTATACGAAATAGTCATCGATTGAAAATAATTAATTACTTGATATTATAATTACTTATCACGTTTACATATAATTTCCCTATGATCGTTGTATGGCTCCATTAACAATAACTTCATAATACGTTCATAATCTATCTAAGTACCGGCGTTAGAGTAAAGGAGTTGTATATTATATCTAAATGGATATTAATTAACATCATTTAATTACGATTCGAGTGGCTTCCTATATACGTATCAGGACGATACACTCTATGTACACACACACACACACACACACACACACACACACACACACACACACACACACACACACACACACACACACACACACACACACACACACACACACACACACACACACACACACACACACACACACACACTTACATAAACACACATCCCCAGACGCATTTTCCACCGTCTCCACCCTCTTGCCCGTAACCTCCGCCAAGCCACTTCCACCCCCACCCCCATCCAACCTCAGCCCACCACCGACGTCTCATCGAGTTTCTACATCGAATCTCGAGCAAGGATAGATAATTTCCCATCCACCGTTCGTAATTCGCGGTGTTCAATAACATTCTATCGTTGTAACACGAATAACGTGTGTTTCGCTACCGGTTAGCAACCGGTAGGTTGTAGACGTCGCTCTCTAAACACGTGAACGTTAGAGAGACAGAGACAAGCTGAGAGTGAGAGAGAGAGAGAGAGAAAGAGAGAGCACGGTATTCAGAGAATTACATACACGTTCTGAAAGCAACCGGCTTTCCCATCCGGCTTTTCCATTCCCTGTACAAAGCTAGGTGGAAAAAAAGTGAGTGAGAGAGAGAGAGAGAGAGGGAGAGAGAGACAAAGAGAGAGTGAGAGAGTGAGAGAGAAGTATTTCCGTGCATACCCTCCCGATACGTCGTTAGATACGTATGAAATATTCATGGATCGCGAGTAACCCCTTTCGTTATACTCGCTAACGTCGAGCCGATGTTTCAAACAGAAATGAAAGTGTGTGTGAAAGAGATGGATAGATAGAGATAGAGAGAGAGAGAGAGAGAGAGAGAGAGAGAGAGAGAGAGAGAGAGAGAGAGAGAGTATCCTCGTTACGTCATGTCATAAACAATCTCACCCTTGAGATTACGCATAACTTTGGTATTAGAATGTAAATGTGATTTTTCCATTACGGTTCCTCCTGTTTTATTCCTATTCTTTCCTTTTTCTTTTTTTTTTCTTTCTTTTTCTTGATTTTTTGTTTGGTTTTAAATAAATTGTTGATTAAAACGAACGGATTTATTGAGATTCGTGAATATATATATTTGAAAACAAGGTAAGGGGGAATGGAGATGGTGATGGAGAGAGAGAAAGAGAAAGAGAAAGAGGGGGGAGGGAGGGAGAGGGAAATAGATGTTTGATCCTTTCAATATATCCTAATTTATATCAATCAAACGTTCGATCAAGCATGCTTCCTTTAATCACTCCGTTGATTAACGTGACTAACCTGTGACTCGATTACCATCTCTATAGAGTCTCGAGTATCCTCTCTTCTTGATTTCTGCTTCCTTCTCCATCTACCCTCTTCACAGTTTACTTCTCCTTCTACTTCTACTACTACTACTACTATTATTTCTATTACTATTAATACTAGTACTACTACTATTACTACCATTACTGCTATTACTGATACTAATACTTTTCCTCTGTTTTTGCTGCTGTTACTTTCACGGATACACAATTGAAAATATTCCACAAAATGATTTTCCTTTCCTTTTTAATTAGCAACAATTCTAGTTTTCTTTTTCTTTTGCCTTTTGTTTTGTTGTTTCTTTTCTTTTCTTTTCTTTTCTTTTCTTTTCTTTTCTTTTCTTTTTTTTTATTTTGTCCCTTACAGGACAATCTCATTATCTTTCGTTAAAGTTTTAACGTCCGACGACAGAGCGACTCTTTATTTTCTTGCAAATTATATGCTTAGTTCTCTCTCTCTCTCTCTCTCTCTCTCTCTCTCTCTCTCTCTCTCTCTCTCTCTGTGTTTCTCCTTTTATTTCTTTCTTTGTCCGACTATTTGTCTGATTTTTATTTGCACGATTCTCGTAGTCGTTGTCGTTATCGTCATTATCGAGACGCGATATAAGGACGGATCATTATTTTTTTTACCGACCTTAGGCGTTAGACGTTATTCATAAAACATGATCTATTGATTTTAAGCACGTAGAAAGGTGTGAGTGAGAGAGAGAGAGAGAGAGGTAAAGAGAGGGAGGAAGAGGGAGAGAGAGAGTGGTAGTCGAGGAAGGAAGAAGCTAAAGATCTAATTGGATTAAAATTTCATCGAGCGGTTCTGGTGGTAGTGCTGCTGCTGCCGCTGCTGCTGCTGCTACTGCTGCTACTGGGTTTCAACCCTTGAGAACTTCCGTAGGACGAGCTTGACCTCGGCTTTCACACCGGATTACGAAATAATAGCTCGGGTATTACGGGACTATGGTGACCGTGCATAACGTTGTCGACTTTATCAAGAATTTCTTTTCTTCGCTTTACTTTTCTTTTCATATCTTTTCGTTCTTTTCTTTTTTCCTCCCTCTCCCTCTCTCTCTCTCTCTCTCTCTCTCTCTCTTTCTCTTTCTTCTTAGTCAGATATTTCATTAATTTCATTCGGCTTTCCGATCCTATTCTCTATCAAGACTTATACAAAGAATAAAGATCCTCCCTTATAATACAAATTATTATTCTAATAACATACTTGTGTATATATATATATATATATATATATATGGGATTATATAAATAATATAAATGAAACTTTAGATAAAGAAATATTTCCGCTTGTGTATTTTATATTATTTATATACGATTCTTTCCTCGTTCTAGATTTATATAATACATTTATTATTGTATGAATAATATAAATTAAACTTCAGAAGAAGAAATTTGTACCCCCTTGTGTATTTTATGTAACTTATAAACGATTCTCTCGCTTTAGATTTATATAACACACACACACACACACACACACACACACACACACACACGTTATATACACAAGGTGAATGAAATCATGAAATATTAATATATAAACCGTCCGATAGAAAATAAGTAATGGAATAATCGAAATTCTCATACAAAAAAAAAAAAAATTATGTCTCCGATGGATAAAGCAATGGTGTGATAGAAGCAGGCAATGGTGGCTTGCCATACTCGATACGTCACAGGTACCATGATTTAACAGAATTCTCGTACTCGGTCGAGGACGCGAAAGCGAGTAAATCAAACGCACGTGACTCACGGCAACAGTACCCACCGCCACAACTCCATTCCACTCTCACGGCCGGAAATGGGATCAACACTTGCATGAATCATCGTCACCGCATCGTGTGTGCCTTTGCTTGAGAAGACCGATTATAGGTGAGCGCGAGTGAACCAACCGACGGAAGGCGAGGCGGCGAACGTTCGGCCAACTAGAAATGGCTTTTCGTGACTACCGGAAGAACGGTTTGCGACACGTCTCTCCCGATACATCTCAACCGAGGAAAAGATATTCCCCCTGGACTGGGGGGAAAATCGAAATATCTAGTACATAATATGTTATATGTGGTTTATGTATGTACCTACCTACATACCTACCTACGCGTCTGTAGTACCTACATACCTACCTACCTACCTGTGTGTGTGTGTGTGTGTGTGTGTGTGTGTGTGTACATTGGTCTACGAAAAACGATTCAATCTCTTTTATAAAGAGAAAAATTTGTTGGAGAACATCGTCGTGTGTTTTATTCGCATATACACGACACTTATACACACATACAATGACACGGACACCAAATTTGTCGGTTTAACTCGACGAAGCTAGTCGTAAATGAAATCTTACAAATAAAGAAAGAAAGAAGAAAGAGTGAAGAAAAAAATCAATATATTCCTTCCTAGCTATCCTATTTTCCTAATGCGATTATCCTACGGTATGGATCATTCGAAAAAGAAAGGAAAAAAAAAAAAAAAAAAACTAAAAAATATAATTCTATAATTCTTACAAACGTTTACTTTCCCTTTTCTTTTTCTTTCTTTCTTTCTTTCTTCCCCTTCTACTCACTATTTCTACCAACGTCCATGGTATACAGGGAGTAACGAGAGCAGACCGATGAGATGGATAGGTCGAAGAGAAAAAAGGAAAACGAAAGAAAAAAGATAGAAAACGGAAAAATGCAAATGCAAATTTGAAGGTAAATCCGCGTCGACGTTCTTTCTCGTTTTCGATAAATATTACAGAAACTGTCTTCTCGTACATCAAGATGACGAAAATCGAGCGATAATATAGGGGACGCACAGGGATGGATTTTGCCGACACGCTGTCTCCGTTCGTTATGACCGAATAAATTCGTACACAGGCTTGCGTAGAGAAATGTTTATGCGTATATATATATCGTCGTATACCGAGGACGTAATGTCGTTAAAACCAAACGTTTCAAAACAATCTGGTAACATTTCGCTTGTGTCCCGATGTATTTGGGTTAATGCGTTAGCGGTGGTTTATGGGTACACGATGACAAAGAGAAGTATAGAGAAGGGACGGGGTGGTGATAGAGGGAAGTAGAGAGGTAGGTACTCGTGTGATAACGTATCATTCGTCCAAACAAAACCAACGAATTTTTATCAACTCGTTGATCGAAGATAGCCAAAGTCCCGTTAGTGTGTGTGCATCGTTCGAGCGAGCCATCTACATCATATATATATATATATATATATATATATATATATATATATATATATCGTCGAATTGTGATTAATGTGAAAAATATTGCTTTTTTTTCTTTTGACGTAATGTGAATATTCTCAAAGGATTGACGTAAGGTGATAATATTTCTTTTCCGAGGTAAATTTTTTTCAAAGTTTTCAAGTTTATTATATATATATTCTTTATATTGCATGTTGTATCTGATTAAAAAGTACGTTCGGACATAGTATATAAATAATATTTATATAAAATGATCTTGATATCCGAAAACTAAAGTTTCACGTAAAATTTATGTTTTGCGAGATTGTGAAAAACAAATATCGACAATCTTGAAAAGTCCGAAAAAATGATGTGTGTGTGTGTGTGTTTGTGCGTGCATATACAGGGTGTTTCGTTTATATAAAAGAAAAAAAATAAATAAATAAATTAAACATCCCATGATATATTGAATCTTTGAAAAAAAAAAAAAGATATTTGCTATGATGACAATCTTTCTTTTTACAAATTGATCGACAAAGAAAAGGTCAAAGTCAAATATATATATATTATATTTTTGTTCATACTATGATGCCATTTTTTATGTCGAATTCAACTACGTGGCCGTGTTGCGCATTATTTGAAAAAAAGAAAGAAAGAAGAAAACAAAAATCAAAAGCATTCGAAATTAATTAGAAGAAAAGTTAATCCGCGACGATTAAACGAGTTAAGAAAATTCGAACGTAAGATGGGAGGAGCGAAGAGCGAGGATTGGAAGAGAATGAAAGGATCCGTTACAGAGTCAAATGGGACCTTTAAAAACAGCTGATCGGTCAACGAACCCGAGTATTGTATTTCGTCCACCAACCGCCAGAGGCGTTACTAGTCCAACACGCTACGAATATAAATATACACACACACACACTCGTCGAGAGGTATTCGAAATTCACGTATTAAAACGAATATCGTTGATAAATTTTTCAACGAGAATTAATCGATCGAAAATAATGGACCGAATTTCTTTCGACAGATATTGAAATATTTCACGGGCGTTCCCCTTCCTCGCACGTTCTCGCTTTCATTTTTTTTTACATATTTTTTGTTCCTTTCTTATTTCTTTTTTACCGGCACGTCATAAACTCGATCGTCTATTATTTTCTCTCGTGACGAGACATTATTATTATTATTATTATTATTATTATTATTATTATTTTCGTGCACGTCGGTCTAAAGAAAAAAAGAGGAAGAAGAAAGAAAAGAAAGAAAAAAGCAGGAATGAAGAAGAAAGGAAAAAGAACGTAAAAATTCACTCATTAATTATTATTCGCATGCACGAGATTGTGTTCGCGTATAATAGGAGTGTGTCGAGTGAGATCGAGTAGTAGACCTGTGAAATAATAATTTCTAACCTCTCGCGTTCCTTTCTCTTTGTCTCCCTGGCTTGTTCAAGCATATCGATTCCCCCTCTCTCTCTCGCTCTTTCTTCACACAACACAACGAACTCACGAATCTATAATGGATCGGTGCAAGTGTAAAACGTTTCGAAAAAAAGAAAAAAAGATACTAACGCGATGGTACGATGAAAACACAAGAAGAAAAAAGAAGAAAATAAATAAATAAATAAATAAATAAATAAAAAAGAAGGAGAAACCGACGAAGATTCACGATACGATACGTAAACGACGCGATAAGTTTTAACGAGGAATGAACGAAAGAACGATCGTGAATTAAAAAAGAACAAAAAAAGAACAAAAAGAAAAAAGGAAAAAGAAACGAAAAGAAACCGAAACGATAAACGCAATAAAATGTAAGAGATCGTTTCGTGACGCTGCACGTTCGAGCAGCTGTCGCGGTAAACTGATTGTGCGCATGCGCGATCGTAAGACACGTGGTCACCATTTTGCGTTTCTCTCCCACCCCATTTTAAATTCCATTGTATAACTGATCGTGAGAGAGATATTTATCTCGCGCCGAAACCACCGACCGTTCCATCCGTTCGTTCGTTCGATCGTTCGTTCGATCGTTCGTTCGACAGGGTGATTATTCATATTATATTTATATATATATATATGATACGCGTGCAAATCAAGTCAATTAATTATATCGAGTGAACCGATTGATAATTTAGATGATTATAGAAATAAAATATTGAAACTCTTTGATCAGAATTTTACGGATTAATTTTTTTGTCATTTTCTTTTTCAATATTTTTTTTTTTTTTCTTTATATACGTATAACATTTTTCTCCAATCACACGATTACTACATCATGCTTGTAACTTTATGGTTCAAATAGTTTCGTAAAAGTATAAAAAAAATCTATGCAGCTATTGTTCATTAAAAATAATCCGAAAGAACCGTGGAAAGAAAACATTCGGAGATATAACAAAAAAAAAAGAAGGGAGGATAATGAAGAGAAGATAATATAAAAAAGAAAATAATATATATATATATATATATATATATATATATATATACCGACGAATGAATAATACGTATCGTATCATTTCACACGGGGACGAAGTTAAAGATATCACGATATCAAAAGTAAACTCGTAGTACATATTACGTCATAGATATCGCGTAACTTCACGTTTATCAAAAGGAAGAATTCTGCCAGGTAGAGATAGGTAAATATATAACGGTGACGGAAAAATTGTTGGTATTTTCGAAATGAGAGGACAAAATACAAGAGATAAAAGAAAAATTTCGTCGTCGCCGTCTTCGTGTCGTTGCGTTGTCGTCGCTTGGTGATTCTTTTTAAGAGAAAGTGTGACACGTTTAAAAGAGTGAACGAGCGTGATCGGAGAAAACGTCTGGCCATCTGTAACGTCGTTGAAAAAAAAAAAAAGAAGAATGAGACAGGAGAATCGTGTGTATCTTGAGAAAGAGAGACAGAAAGACGTATAGACAGGTCAGGAGATTCGCGCAACTCGAGAAAGAAAAAAAAGGACGGTTGTATGTCTTATAAGGAAAAGAGAGAGAGAGAGAGAGAGAGAGAGAGAGAGAGAGAGAGAGAGAGAGAGAGAGAGAGAGAGAAAGAAGGACGGAAGGACTGAAGGACAAAGAGACAGACAGAGAGAGACAGAGAGAGAGAGAGAGAGAGAGAGAGAGAGAGAGAGAGAGAGAGAGAGAGATAGTAAGAGACAGAAATAAAAATGGAAGAAAATTACATTCCAACCAGTGGCCCTTTTACACGACGTGCAATGTAAAATTTTATTTCAAACAAAATATGTGAAAAGTAAATAAAGAAAATGAAAATGAAGAGAAATAAATTGGAAACGAACTAAATAAAAAAATGAAATGTAATATATATAAAAATAAAAAGATCTTTTTTATTATTATTATTATTATTATAATATATATATATATATATATATATATATATATATTGTATATATGTATTTTTTTGTTATATATATTATAATCATACATATTATTATAAAATTAAATAAAAAATGAAATGTAATATATATAAAAATAAAAACATAATGATATATTTTATGATTTTGATATACTTTTATAATTACAATGTTAACATTATATTTTAAAATTTAATTATAATTAAAATTTCATTATAATTAATAAAATTTAATTATAACACATGTAAGTATGTACGACCGTACAATATCATTATATCTTTTAATTATAAATCGTGATTATAATACGCGTAAGAGATTCGAGATCTTTTAGAATTTTATTAATCATAGCTGTCGATCAAATCCCATAGCCTTTCGTGTGTCACGCGATTTAAAAGAAAACGAAAAAATTCCTGCGATTCGTACGAACGAGATAGACACGTCGAATGATTGCATCAGGAATTCTCCAAGGATTTACAGATAAAGGGCATCATCGTCATCGTCATCATCGTTATCGTCATCATCATCATTATCATCGTCGTCATCGTCGTCATGATCATGATCATGATCAGCATCATCTCTTAGTGTTCACCAATATCCTGATAGACGCTTGGCTATATTAATGCGTCAGGATTTCTACGTAGGGTGTTTATGTAACACGATTCGACGTTGGTGATCCGTGTAACGGGGAATTAATTAGCAACCTGTCGTTCGATAGAATACAAGAGAGTATTACTATGAATGCGAGCTATTGCTAGATAAGATCGTTTCACGATTAATACATCGCACAATCATTACGTACATACGTGTGTACATACGTTGATAACGATGTTACTCGGAATTTAATCGATAATAATTATTGCTTCGTAGTAATCTTCGTAGCATATCTTTATATATATATATATATATATATATATATATATATAATAAATATATTTATTTATTTATTTATTTATTTATTTATTTGTATCGAATATCGTTCTTACAATGATTGTTGCAAAATAATTATTATAATCTATTTCATGATAATTATATTTGGATACGTAAATTTATCTGACCAATATTAATTGTTAATATATATATTTTATATATATGTAAATTTCTTTTTATAAATATTTTATTAAATATATATATATATATATATATATATATAAAATATGAACAAATGATAACATAACGACTACAATGTGTAATATCTTAACGATTCTATTAATTCCATTATGGACACTTTTATTTATCGAGTTCTTTATTTCTTTTCTTCTTCCTTACGGTTTTCCTTAAAGGTTCTCGTTACGATTATCCATCAACGATCTATAAATTTAACATTTCTTCATCACAAGTATCCGCATTCAATATAGATTATTATAATTTATTATAATCGAAGCAATAATTCGTGAACACCCTGTATATCGTCATGTCTATCTAATTAAATAACGATCGATGGTAACGTTAACGAATTGGTTCAAAAAAAAAAAAAAAGAAGAAAAATAATAAAAAGGAAAAAATTTTAAATATTTCCTATCAAGAATTTCTTAAGTTCGAACATCGATAAGAGGAGATGGGTGGGGTTTGGTAGAGGGATGATGGTTTACACGGAAAGAACGATGAGCAACGTTCATCATTCGAAAGCGTGCGCGCGCGCGCGCGTGTGTGTGTGTGGAGATGGAAGATGGGAAAAAACGAGTAAAGGGAATCCGGTCGATACTTCTCGACTATTTCGTAACGAGAAAATTTCAAGTGCGCTCGTTGAACACAGTGGGCCATCTTGTGCCCGCGTTAGATCGCACGTACACGCGCACACTGTATACGTATGCTTTATAAGTATATGTGTCTACGTGATTTATATATCTCTTTGTGTCCAATGTTATACGGATATACGTAAGTATGTACATACTTGTGTGTCGCTGTCCCTCTGTGTGTGTGTGTGTGTGTGTGTGTGTGTGTGTGTGTGTGTGTGTGTGTGTCTATGTGTGTACGGTACTTCGTTTTGATTCGCACGTGCGAGAGAATATTGCAAGGCGAAACTAGGAAAAAAGCTCTCTCGCTAATTAAGAATAGACTATCCGAGTTTTCCAATTCGTGGAAAAAGAATGGAATGGATGGCCAAAATGGCGTGGTCTCTCTGCGAAAAGAAAAAAAAAAGAAAAGAGAGAGAGAGAGAGAGAGAGAGGGAGAGAGAGGGAGAACCTTCACGCGGTTATATTATTTTTCGACGGCAATAGATTTATACATTTTTTCTTTTTTTTTTATCTTTTTCTTTTCTCTTAATATTCTTTGCATTTTTCTTTTCTTTTTCTATTTCTTTTTTCTATTTTGAAACTTCTAATCCTTCGAACCTTTTCTTTTTCATTCTTTTCTTTTTCTATCTTTCTCTGTTCTTTCCTTTCTTATCTCGTCTTCGTTGGCGCATAAATATTATCGTGAATTTTAAATAAAATGACGGTATAATTGATCAATAAGGAATCGAATCGAATCGAATCGAATCGAATCGAATCGGAATATTTTATTATCGTCGATCGATTGCAGTAACGAACGAGAGATATCGGTCGTTATTGTTTTATAACAAATTCGTAAGAGACGACATACGTGTCTCGTTTCTTATAACTAAACAACCGTGTCGCATTAACAATCTTTTAACGGGATATTCGTGAAATGAAATAAACGAATTTACGAAGATAAAAGTTAGTTGGAAAAGTTGCCGGCATTCCGTTTTCCAATTTACAACGAGACCAATCTCTCTCTCTCTCTCTCTCTCTCTCTCTCTCTCTCTCTCTCTCTCTCTCTCTCTCTCTGTTCAAACTCACCTTATATCAAAGTTTATTCGACGATCTATTTTCTATAGTTTCTCTCTTAGCTATATATATATATATATATATATATATATATATATATATATATATATATGCATGTATATATGTATGTATGTATGTATGTATGTATGTATGTATGTATGTATGTATGTATGTATGTATGTATGTATGTATGTATGTATGTATGTATGTATGTATGTATGTATGTATGTATGTATGTATGTATGTATGTATATGTACATATGTATATGTATATACATTCTTCTCGAATTTAAATAAGACAAGAGGGATGGGAAAGTTTGTACGTGTTGTGCCTTTGGCAATAACAGAAGACACTGATTTCCCGTTAAACTCTAACTTAAACGTTTGGTTTGCGACTCTGAAATGAAAGATCAAAGATGTTGGAAACGTTTGAAAATAAAATCTGACGCTTTTCTACGTAAACGTCATATACATAAGTTTGAAGAGGTAAGAAATGATAGAGAAAGAGAAAGAGAAAAGCGGAGAAACATTTAAAAGTGAATAGAAAAGTGTAAACTAAGAGGCGAGGATTGCAAAAGTAAAATGATAAAACATGAAAGTAAATCTTATTAAAAAAAAAAAAAAAAAAAAAAAACAAATAAATAAATAAAAGAAAATAATATATAACAAAATATATAAAATTGTAAAATAATATAAATTAAAATGAAAAGCATTGTATACCAAAGTAATATAAAAGAAAAAATATATAAAATCATATAACAAAATAATATGAAATAAAAAATAATATAAAATTATACAACAAAATAATATAAAATAAAAGATGTACAAAGAGAAATACATCGATCAAAAAAGAAATGACACGTTTGGGATAGAGGAATAATAGGACGAGAGTAGGAAGAAAGAAGAAAGAAAAAAGAAAAAAGAAAAAGAAGAAAACGAGAAAAGAAGAAGAAGAAGAAGAGGATATGAAAATGGTGAATAAAAAATGTGAATAACTCGCGTTGAAGGAACGCGAGCAAACGATGGTATGCGACCAAAGCCGATTTGCTTGATTTTTCGAGAGTACCAACCAGCCAATTCGTGTGGATCAACGTATAATATATACCTACACACACACACACACACACACACACACACACACACATATATATATATATATTTGTGTGTGTGTGTGTGTATCGACTTTATCGATAATACTCGCACACTCGCAAAAATTCTCGGCACGTGCATTCCTATCGGATGGATTATACGTTACATGCCGTTATGGTATAATAGTAAATGCGAACTATGCATACCTGGTACATTGAATGCATCACAGAGACCGAGTTATACGCGTGCAAGACTTATTTATTCGAAATGCAAATTGAAATGTGTACAGTCGTTGGTCTATGCCGGTATTATATTCTCGTTTATGCGCGTGTACCCGTTTACATTTTATGTATAATATATTATTGGATACACGATATATATATATACATATATATATATATATATATATATATATATATATATACACGTATACATTTATTATTGTATTCGTGTAGATAAATATCTAAAATATATACTTATGTATTAAGATGTGCATATATATATATATATATATATATATATATATATACACATACACACAAACTTACTTTCATATTGTATTATATATGTTATACGTGTATATATATGTGTTTATGTATGTGTGTAAACAATAGTATAGTATGTTCGATAATGTTTAATTCGTATTCGTGAATATTTTCCTCCGTTGCTTCTATCGGTATCGAAAACATTCTATGGGTATTGCTTGAAGGTATCTTCTCTCTCTCTCTCTCTCTCGCGCGCGCGCGCGCGCGCACGTGCTCACGCTCGCTCTCACGAAGAAAATGAACGAACGACGACTTTAAATCTTTCGATCTAGGTCACGACGTTATTCTTGAAACCTATTTATCTTTCCATAATAATGGGATCTTATCGTAGTAGCTGTCGGAACAACCGCGAAAATTCAAAGACGTGTCTAAGGTAGAAAGGAGAGATATTTTTTACCCATTTACCTCATTCCCTTTATTTTCTCTTGTTTTTTATTTATTTTTTTCTTTCCTATACATTTTTAATCGATCACCTTCAAGGAGACAATTGAAAATTGAAGATATTTCCACTCCCATAGTAAGGCGACGATTTCATTTTTGTCCATTTGAGTCTGTCCTCGAACGAACGAAAGAAAAAAAGTGAAACACCAAAAAGAAAAAGAAAGATAAGAATTCATCATTGGAGTTCTATGTTTTTTATTTTTCATGATTTTCTTTCCCTCTTTCTCTTTCTCCCTTTCATTCTTCTATCTTGTTTCGTTTAATTCCTAATAGAAATAAAGAAAAAGATAACCTAAAAAGGGGATTTCGATTAAACGAGAGAGATCAAAATTGTCATAGCCGTGATAACAATTTCATTT
>OU964961.1:2930476-2940476 GCA_918808275.2 Dolichovespula sylvestris
CAAGCGTAATATTCAAATTAGATCGATCTTCTATTGTGCACGTATCGACCTTAAAAACAAAAGAAAAAAAAGATACATCCCCGTTAAGAGAGAAACTCCGATAGAAATAAACTTGATACTCAAGTAATTTTCATAATGTTCATTTAAAATCTATCAATAACGAGCGTATAGCGTTAAAATGGGATCGATCCCCCATCTATTGTGAAAATTCGATGAACCATAGGAGAAAAAAAAAAAACAGAAAAACCAAAAGAAAAAACGAAAATAATAAAAGAATCCGCCATTGTTCGATAACGGCGTCTTATTATCGCTCAACAAAGTGTTTTATCAAGAACACGAAGAACAAAACCGACGTATATCCTTGATAACGGATCGTCCATCGTAAGATAGACGTGTCGGGGAAACTGAAATTCGTATCTAATTTTACCGGATGCGGAATAAAAGCCTTAATTGAAGGCGACGCGAGGATTGTAGGCGGGGGTGAAGGGGGTGGTTGGTGGTGGTTTGGTCCGAGGTTTGGTTCACGTTGGTTCACGAACGACGAACGGTGTCAGGTTGCAATTTCATGTGACGGGGCCAGTTAAACTCAGCGGCACGACATAATTACCGAAGTTGTGCTGGTGGTGCGCGAAGCAGCAGCACCAGCAGCCTTGTTTCTGCTTGCTACCTTTGCCCATCTAACTAGCCTTCTCCTCCTTCACCACCTCCTTCTCACCCTCCCTCTCTCTCTCTCTCTCTCTCTCTCTCTCTCTCTCTCTTCTCTAAAAGACAATACCACGATGTTCTGCTCACGACTTCCGGCTCGTTCCAGCTATGAGACACCTTTCCACCCTGTACAAACTCTATGAACTGAAACTTTCCATCTTTCTCTCTCTCTCTCTCTCTCTCTCTCTCTTTCTCTAGTTCTCTCTGTCTATCTGTCTGTTCGTCTGCGTGTATCTCCCTCTTTCTCTCTTTCGTTATATCTCCGTCTTACTCCATGATAGGTTGCAAATGTTATACCAAGTGAATAGAATTAATATCCGATTTTCCCAGATTGATATACCCAATATCGTGTATACAGTTTTAGTTTATAACAGTTTCCACGTTATTCAATTCGACCAACTTCAAATGTATTGTATCACATTGATACATGTGGATATCTCTGACCGATCGATTTTGTTATAATACCTGCAGATAGACGCGAGGAAAAAGTTCTTATCCATCGCCTTGCTAAAAAAAAAAAGCAGAAAAAAAAAGAAAAACACAAACGAGAAAAAAAATCAAAAACGAAGAAACAATATTAATAACAACGACGAGAACGATGAACGTGCAAATCTTGAATTCCAAAGGAACGGAACGACGGGGAAAACGATCGAGTATGAATGAAGAATATATTATTGAATTGTTTCATCGAGAATAAGTGATAGAAATATTAAAAAAAAAAAAAAAAAAAAAAAAAAAAACGATATCGTTGACGAAAGAACAAACGATGTGTGAGATCGAGGATGATCGAGGGTGGAAGCGGTAGTGGTGATGGTGATGATGGTGAATGGGCGGGTGGATGGTTGGTTGAGTGGGTGGGTAAGTGGGTGAATGGGTGAGGCAGAAGGATGGGTCGACGAATGAGAATGTAGCATTTACAAGAGAGGCGCGATCGTACACGTTACCTAACTATACAAACGCGCGTACTCAACACACACACACACACACACACACACACACACACACACACACACACACACACACACACACACACACACACACACAAATAGTACACTACGTATACACACATATATTATGGCCGTTAGTGATCGTGCTCGTGTAACCCGTACATACCGCGATTTACTAATTCTATCAAAAGTTACATCGTGGGTGGCCGCTTGTATTCCATTAATCACGTTGAATTATGGGCCGCGCGATATTGCTCGTATACTTTCGTGCACGCTTTAACGTTTACCACTGTGCTTGGCTCGGCTCTCGGGTCTCGGGTCTCGGCATCGAATAGGTAATATCGTCGCTCGCTCCGATGCATTTCGGAAATGAGAAAGACAAAAGTGGAACGAGCGAGTGCAGCGGGAGGGCGGGGGGGGGGAGGGGAGGAGGAGTCGTCGTCCTCATCGGCATCGTCGTCGTATCCTCGTCGTCCTCGTCGTAGTGTGTTCGTGTTTGTGGAATTTAAATGAGGGGGAGTGAATGTTTTACAGAGGGGTAGGGAGGAGAAGAGGGTGAGAGGATAAAAGAATGAGGGGTTAGGGGGTTGCAGGGTTGGGAGTTGTAGGACCGAGAAGGCAGGAGGTTAAAGGGTTGAGGGGTTTGTTGAGGTGGCTCAGAGGGTACGAGGCTGTAGGGTTGATCGGGGTTCGGTGGGACTGATATTGGGTAGGTGGCTAAGGGGTTTGAGGGGTAAATAGATGGTATTTGCGTTACAAAAGGTGTGTTTGGGTCGAGAATGAATTTTTACGGTTACCGTTAGAAAACACGAATATATTCTACCATCGGTAACTTTCTTCCATTGGTGTTTCTAATATTGCTTTTGCCGTTGGATCGTCGCCGTTACCGGCCCTTGCTATGGTTCGTTTTCTCTCTTTTCCACCACCCTCCCTCCCACTCCGCCGCCATCTCCCACTCCTACCACTCGCCTGATAACGAGTTCTGAAATTCCAACGTAACGTTCTCGTGGAGAGCAATTCCGCAAACGGAAAAGGAAATAACACCGCTGTCTTATACTTATCCAATATCCTAAAGAGATATGAGAGAGAGAGAGAGAGGGGGGGGGGATAATACGAGGAATCGAAAATACGTGTATACAGTGAAAGAGTCGGAAGAGATAAGAGAATGATCGATAATATCGTTAATCGAAAGATCTATGTATTGACACAGTAGACATTGTATATCGCGATTATATCATTAGAATATTTAAAGTAAAAATATGAATAATAAATAAATGATTTTTCTTTTATCGCGAATATTCTTTTTCATTTCGTTTTCTCTCTCTCTCTCTCTCTCTCTCTCTCTCTCTCTCTTTTTTCTTCCTTGTTCCGTTTGTCGTTCGTTGTTGTGCGTTTCTTCATTTTTCTATTATCCAAGTTTCTTCTACTCTTTACCTTTCATGACAGGTGAAAAGTTTTCGAGATGAGTAAAGGGAATGAAGAAAAAACGAGAAAAGGAAGAAAAAGAAAAAGAAAAAAAAAAAAGAAAGAAAAAGAAAAAGAAAAGAAGAGTTTGTCCACTTTTTAATTTCGCCGGTTGATATCGACCGAGTCATTTCAAGACTCCGCGGTTTTTAATCCCTCAACAGTGTCCTTCTACTTTTATTTATTCTGAGTGCTGAAGAAGAAGAAGAAGAAGAAGAAGAAGAAGATGAAAGAAGCAAAAAAGAAGTAGAAGAAGAAGGAGAAGAAGAAGAAAGACGGAAGTAGATGAAGGGAGAAAAAAGAAGAAGAAGAAAAAAATGAAAAAGATGAAGAAAAACTAGAAGAACTAGAAGAACTGGTTTAACTAGTCATAAGTACGAGTATATGGACCTTAAGGCAAGGATTGTTTATGCTGAATGCGTGTGTGTGTGTGTGTGTGTAAATATACGGTGACGAGACAGATGAATATCTCAGCGGAATATTTCGGGAAGATCTTTTATTCTTGAAACAGACATAGAGTAGAGAGAAAGAGAGAAAGAGATATATATATATATAGAGAGAGAGAGAGAGAGAGAGAGAGAAGGAGTAAGAATGAAATACTTTTCCATTTTCCTGCGAACGAGGCCGTTTTCCCCATAACCGTTGAGAACTAAGAAGAGACATGAACACAGAGAGAAAAATAGAGAGAGAGAGAGAGAGAGAGAGAGAGGGAGAGAGGAAGAGAATGAAACGTACAATCGGCTTGACCAGCACAAAGCTTTCGACAAACCAATGGCAAGGCAAGAATAGCGAACGAAGGGGTGAATATAGCTGGAAAGGGTTGGGGTAGGAAGGAGGAGGATAGGAGGTAGGATGGGAGATGGAGAACGGGTGGTGGGTTGGCGAGGGCGAACTGCTAACGTCGGAGTAGCGTATCTAAGCTTAGGGGCGACGTCTACGAAGTCGGTATTCGAAAGCAAACTGAACACTCAGCGAAACGAGCGTGCCAACGTAATCTCCAGCGGATTTTCGAACGGAAAAGGGAATCGTCGCTTTTCGATCCGCTCTACGAGCAGCTTCTCGACGATCCCTTCGCTCGTTTCCACCCTGCCAAATCGAAACTTTCTCCACGCTATGATATATATATATATATATATATATATATATATATATATATATATATCTAGTATAAAGTAACCGAGGATTTCTAATCGTCCATCGAGAAATTGTTACCTCTTTATTAAATTTCATCCTTTTTCTATCTCTCCTTCTTACTTCTCTCCTCCGTTTTCTCTTTTCCTTTATCTAGCCCAATTGGAATTGTGTATCGTTGTTTTTTATGGGATAAAAAATACGAGACATGGGGAGTCGAAGGGGAATGTAATAACAAATCGAAGATCGTGACGGTGGATAGAAAGGGAGATAGATATGAAATTAAACGGATAAATATGTTCGAACGGTAAGAATGAATTCGTTGGTTGAAGGTCGTATGAAAACGGCGAGTAAGTAGGTATACTGTGTATGTAAATATCTACAAGTTAAATGATAACGAAGAGATAGGAACGAGCTCGATGATCTCGTTATCCTAAAGAAACAGAGCAGAGAGAAAGATCGATCGTGATATAAGTAAAGGAAGTATAAAAATAAGAAAGAAAATTGAAGACGAGGAAAGAAAAGAAAAGAAAGATAGAAGGATAGATAAAAGGAAAGGAAAGATCTGTTATCGATGTAACCGTTGGTAACAATCGGTCCGTTGTCGTGTCGCCGAAAATCCGAGCCAACATGACCGCTCTAAATGATTTATTCGTGATTCTTTAAAAGCTTTTCGATAATCCGACGGTCGCTAAGTTTCGCAATGACGATATGCCATTGCCTTTGGAAAAGACGAGGGAAAAGAGAGAGAGAGAGAGAGAGAGAGACAAACAGACAGACAGACAGACAGAGACAGAAAAAGATAAACCGAAGGAGAATGCGAACGAACGAGAAAGAAAGAAAGAAAGAAAGAAAGAAAGAGAAAAGGACAGACAGACAGACAGACAGACAGACAGATAGACGGATGGACAGACGAACAGGTAGAGTGAGTGCGACCGAGCGAGCGAGAAAAAAAGAGAAAAAAAAACAGACAGATGAAGAGAGAGAGAGAGAGAGAGAGAGAGAGAGAGAGAGTGAGGGAGCGAGAAAAAGAGAGAAAATAAAATAGGCCACGATACTCCATTAACCTGATTGCTGTGACAAAAGTAGCGACCTTTCCGAGCACGCTTCCGAGCAGTATGGCCCGGCATACTACTACCCCTATGAAAGAGAGAGAGAGAGAGAGAGAGAGAGAGAGAGAGAGAGAGAGAGAGAGAGACTGCTAAATGTGGACATGCCCTAAATTCCAAAACTTGTGTTTAGACAGCTTCTCAGCACGCTAATTGCTGACTATTAAATGAAATTCGTGCACTCGCAAGGTAAGCCGGTTTAACGAGCTACACGATTCGACGCTTACGATTTTCTTGCTCGAATACCTGACACCCGCTCCCTTACCCCCCTATCCCCCTCCCACCCTATCGTACTCATCACTAACCTACCTACAAGCCTTCTCTAACCCATCGATCCTCGATCGTCGTTACGACATGTAATTGTTAATATATCGACTTCGTTCGTCCAACTTCAGAGATAAGGGAGATGTAGAATATTACAGAAAAAAAAAAGTTAACGAGGGAGAGAAAGGGAGAGAGAGAGAGAGAGAGAGAGAGAGAGAGAGAGAGAGAGAGAGTGACAGAGGTAGAAATGAAAGAAAGATATAGAGCGATTGAGAGAAAGACAGATAAATAGATCGAAGCGAAAACTAAAGCAGGTCACGCGATATGAGGAATCTCGAATGGTAAACTATAATCCCCAGAGGCGGATAGTTCGCCTCTGAGAGCCATAAATAACATTTATCCTCCGATTAAGGGGGCTCTTCCATTCTAATTCGTGAGCTTTATTATAAAGGCTCCTGATTACGGCTATGCGCGTACATTACGTTCTCTCTCTCTCTCTCTCTCTTTATCTATCTATCTATCTCTATCTCTATCTCTCTCTCTATCTATCTATCTATCTCTCTCTTGTATTCTTTCTCTTGTTCTTCTACTATTTCTCCCGGTCTCTATTTCTTTCTTAATCCTCGATTACACGCTGAAGCTCTTGGCATATGCAAAAGCTTTCATTCGTTCTACATCGCCGTCTATTCTACCCGAGAATGATTTTTTTTTTTTTTGTAAGTACATGTAAGTAGGTCCACGCGTGTATCACGTGTGTGTATGATCCATTTTTTCTTCTTCTCCTTTTCATTTTTTTTTTCCTTTTTCTCTTTCTTTGCCATTCAATCTTCCCAAATTCGCCGTTACACTTGTCGAGATTTAACGTTCCAAAAAAAAAAAAAAACAAAAAAATCGAACGCAGGATCCCATCCGCATGCCACATACAAATTTTGTACATACACACACACACACACACACACACATATGTATATATACATAGTTATGAAAATATACTATGTATATATATGTATATATACACAGTTACGAAAATAATAATTCAATTTGGAATACGATTCGACGATCAATCTCGGATGGATCAATTTTTTTTTCTTTCTTTTTTGGTACCAATTGTCTTTATCTTTTAAATACACACATATAATAGAATTTGTAATATTTTCTTTATTTTATATTTAAATGGTACGACCGCGAAAGTCCCGATGCTTTCATTCTCTTTGAAAGAAAAAAAAAAAAAAAAAAAAAAAAAAAATCAAATAAAACGAGTCAACTTTCATAAATCTATCGTAAATGTGCATTCACGTTATTCGGACCATCCTGTTATAATGTCATACAGGAATACTTTGATCCTGTTAATACGCTTAATAGATTTCAATTCATCGAGGAAGAAAGAGGATAAATATTAATAATAGTAATAATAATAATAATAACAACAACAACAACAACAACAACAATGAGAATAACAATAAAATAGAACAGAAGAGAGTAAAAGTATAGTTCGTATCAAGACTCACCAAGAGGAATGAGTTGATTGTGTAGGTATCGATGGCAGGGCACCAGGTGGTAGAGATCTTCTTATTGGTTGACAGCATGGCCTTTGTCCATTAGGATTTGTAGCTTCGTTACAGCATACCGGTGGATTGGCGCAAACGTGTCTCGCTACGATGCCAGCAGAATTAGTCGTAAATTCAACCGCAGACGTGCGTAACTTTGGCCTGAGCAACGGTGACGTCGAGAAGCTGTCTCCTCCACCACCGCCACCTCCACCTCCACCTCCACCTCCACCTCCTCCACCAACGACGCCGCCACCTCCTCCTCCTCCTCCGCCATTTCCTCCGACACCACCAACAACACCAACACCTCCTCCTATTCCTCCTACTCCTACACCAATACCTCCACCTCCAACGCCAACTCTCTGATTCGACGTTGCAGAGCTGCTCGAGCTATTGGAGCCTGGACTTCCACCTAGACGAGCCGGTGACGCGTAGGCGAAACCGCGGAACCGGAAGTGCGCCTGGTGGTACGGATATCCGGCTGGTGGTGGTAGCCGGTAATGATGATGGAAGCCCAAATCTCTCCTCATGTACGGATCACCGGGGTCATTGGTGGGGACGTAACGATCCGTTGGGGTATGGGCAGCCGGTGGTACGTACCTGTCCACGTACCTGTCCGGATAGAGTACCTCCGGAGGTGGTTGCGGCACATACCTGATCAAAATAGGAAGATTATACTTTTTGCGCAAGATCTTTTCGAACGGATAGAACTAATAGATGGAGGAAGATGTTTCAATGTACGTAGTTGAATTTTTTTTTTTGTTTTTACAAGATATCCAAAGTTCGATTTTATAAAATAATCAGATATGTTCTTTTTTTTTTAGTGTAAAGGCATGTAAATAATGATATGTAATGTAATAAAGGTATGTATGACGCGTGTATATATATATATATGTGTAATATACTTATCTAATTACTTGTATTACAATCGCTTATAAGTAAAGTTACATAAGTTTAATAGTAAAAATTAATAAAGACCGACTACGATAGGAATGGAGAGTTTATCAAACGGTATAGTATCGTAATAATTGTCGACATTATTTATATTTTATAAATCTGACCTTTTTTAACGAAATAACCAGACGTCTATTTATTCATTTCCTTCGAACAGAGGACACATAAATATTTCATTTCATAAATAGAAACGTATCGCTTGGTCCGTTGTTAGTTGAAATGACGAAGTCTAATGAAATAAACAAGCCACGTTCTCTTTGTTGCCAGGTCTCTTTTGGTTTGTATTATTTTATGCGGCAATGAAAGATACGATCAAATTCTCATCGAGATAGAATATACATACCGTTCGACCGGAGTGTGAGCCGTCGGCGGTACGTAAGTGCCTGTACTCGAGGATCCGTAGGGCCTGTCGGTCGACGTAGGAACGACGGAAGAGTTGACGCAGTTAGGGATCGGCGCTATCCTACCGGTAAACCTATCTTTTGGTTTCGGTAGAGACAGGTACTTGTCCGCGACGTTACGTGCCGGAGAGTATCGATCAGTAGGAGGGTGAAAGCGATCAGGATTGGTATTAGACGATGAGAATCGATCGTTTGACCCCCCTGACCCCGGAAACCTTTCGTATCGGTCTTGAACCGATCTGTCAAACTGATGCTCGTTCCCGAGCGAGTATCTGTCGTTGGTATAGCTCTGTACCGACTTGGACACTTGAAGGAACTTATCTCCGTTCTTCGTCGTGCCTTGATAGCTTCCAGGTGGTGGTCCAGTATTTGCAACGGTACCACGGAGTACCGTACCTGTCGTTTCTGGGGTCGGTGAAATCGATGGGAAGCAACGATCGTTGCCCGTCGGCGCCGATGACGATTGGATGCCATTGGCATTCGCGTACGGCGAATGATAGCGCGCTCCAGTTTCCGAAGACGACGACGGTGAAGACGACGTCGCGGCCATGATACGTTCGGTTGGGTTCGAGTCTGCGACGACGTACCTATTGGACGACGATGACGACGACGACGTTTCACCGGGGTTAGACGGTGGTCTACTAACGTCGTGTCCTGGCGACGAGGCCGCGAGATAACCGACCCCGCCGACGACCGAGTATCTCTCGTTTCCGGTACGTCCCTGTCCGCAGGTCCTTTGAAGTGCGAGCTCGTTGAATCTGACGTCTTGAAACGCGGAGTATCTACCGTATTCCGCGTTACCAATTTGATTCGCACCAACTTGGTTCGCCCTTTCGGTATATTTTTGGCAAACTGCCTCGACCGATCTGTCGGCATAGAGCCGTCTATTATTCTGATCGGTTGCGTTCGGTACCTGAAGAGATCTCTCGCTCGTCGTATATCTCTGATGGGTCCCCCCTTCGTTATTCGCCGTGGGAATCGGGAAAAATCTTTCGCTGCTCGTTCCGATCGGGTTGTAACGATCGTGGTGGTGTAGGCTCGCCGTTGTCTCTTGTTGGGAACGATGATAACGTTCGTGGATCGGTGACTCGCCGTGTCCGTATCTGTCGGACGAGGATGACTTACCGGCGAATCTCTCGGGTACCGGGGGGTGAATCGGCGAGGCCGATAATAATCTATCCGTCGAGATGGTACCGTATCTCGACGCCGGGGATTCTTTTCCCGCACCGACGTAACCACCAAGGACGTTCCGGTCGATTTGTAGATTGGTCTGAAGGGCTCCCAACACTGGCGACGATCCCGACAGAAGACGATCCCCATTCCCACAGGCGCCGTATCGTTGCTGATCCTTGACATCGTGCACGGCCGTCGCGTTGACGTTCGGCTGTTGATTGGCCAACAATCGTTCACCCGAAATGAATCGGTCCTTCGTTGGCATAGGCGAGGCTGGTGCTGTTCCACCGCCATACCTGGCGCCC
>OU964961.1:2945476-2950476 GCA_918808275.2 Dolichovespula sylvestris
ATCCTCCAAAGATAGAATTCCATCTTGAACGGGCCAAGAGACACGCGATACGTGTCACGTGCATTCACGCAGGAGCACGAGGGAGGGAGGAGGGAGGGAGGGAAAGAGAGAGAGAGAGAGAGAAAGAGCAACAAAGATCCATTTGTCAGAGACGTCTTCACCGATTCTACGAGAGCACGAATTTCGTTTTTCGAGATTTCTCGCCTAGCCGAGCAACTAGAAGTGAAAAATACGTTAAGAAAAGCCCAGTGCTAGGTGTACGCACACACACACACATACATACACACACGTGCACAGATACGTACGTACATACGTACGTTACATTTGATGCGACGTTCGCGAATATTATCCCATTTTCTTCCATACGTCTTACGGACGTAGTCGCACGAGCTTCGCATTCTAAATCGTTACGTTTACTAGAGTGAAAAGAAGGGAACGAATTTGTAGGTAAGTGATTTTTCTTCGAGGTATGAGGGAAAGGATATATTTTCTCTTTTCTCTTTTCTTTTTTTTTTTTTTTTAACCAGACGTCGTTCATTAAAAACATATATATATATATATATATATATATATATGTAATTATATATTAATATATATTCATAACTTGTTATTACAATAAATTAATTAATATATTATTATATTAATCAGATTATATTTATGTTTATATATATATATATATATATATATATATTATATTAATATATATAAATTATTATTATTATTGTTATTATTATTTTTATAATATAAAATATAAGGGAAAGAAGAAAAAGATAAATATTTGTGATAAATAGTCAGGTTTAATTATTAATTCTAACGTAATAATATACCATATAACGAATTTCCAATCTATCTTTGGATACTGATCGAGTCATTTTATTGGTTTTTTATTTTTTCTCTTTTTTCTTTTTGGAAAAGAAAAATTAGCACAAGAGTAATTTGAAACGACCGAAACAAAATGTATCGATAAAATTCCATCAGTAATATTTTCGTTGTAACGTTTAGAAAATTTCTATATCTATATCTCTTTACCGATCGATTAATTTCATTTTCATCGTGCTAAGGAGACATTAGGAAAAGTGTATTTGACTTATTTGACTTAAGTAATTTATCGGTGAATTTCAATAAGCGATGTATGGAATTTAATAAAGAAAAAAAAAAAAAATTTCTAATCCATATTTCTGTACTAATCGTATCATTTTAATTTCCGTAACAGAGGAAAAATTTGGAATAAGATCTAGTGATCTATCTAATGTAACATAAGAGAAAGAATGTCCAATCCAAATTTCGATATCAATCGAGTCATTTTATCTTTTTGCAAAAAAAAAAAAAAAGAATTAGAATTAAAAATATTTGAACGTAAAGAAAAAAAAAAGAATAAACAAACAACGATAAAATCAGTAATGTCCACCTAATGTAACAAAAAAAATTCCTAACAAAAATACTTGGATACCTCGAATCGAATCATTTCGTTTCTTACGCGAGAAAGGAAACATTAGGGAGACGGCGTTTTTGAACGGAAAACGGAAACAAAAAAATACAGAAGAAAGAATGGCAAAGAAAAAAGAAAGAGAAGGAAAGGAGAAAGAAGAAAGAAGAAGGCAAAAAAAAAAGGACAAAGAAAAACAATGTACCGACAAAATTCAAAATCAATAACGGACCATTTCCGACAATATGTATCAAGCGTACGAGAATAGAAAAAGAGAGAAAAAAAAACAGAAATAAACAAGAAGAAGAAAGAAAAAATAAATGAACGAAAAAAGGGAGAAAGAACAAAAATTAACCTCAAAAAAAAAAGGAAAAAAATGGAAAGAAAAACGAGAAAGCGGGAGGAGGAAACTTCGTAATCAGAAAATACGGGATCGTGTGTGGATGGGTGGCGGGGAGATAAAAAAAAATAAAAAACAAAAAGAAAACGAAAGCAAAGGAAGAGAGAGAGAGAGAGAGAGAGAGAGAGAGAGAGAGAGAGAGAGAGAAGAAAAAACGTAGGACGCCTACCTACGTTGATTCACACTCTCGTATCCGCGGCATACGTTATATATAATATCTTTTCTAACTCGATTCTTTTATGATAAAATATGGAAACGTCCGAACCGGTGAAAACTAGCGAAACTTTTTTCCTATCTCGGCGTTTTGTACTCGCTCGTTCGAATGGACAAACGTATAGATACTTTTTCCTTCTTTTCGGTGTCATCGCAAAATGTAAGGTGGTAAGGGAAGGTAAGTTAAGGTAAGGTAAAATATAAGTTAAGTTAAGTTAAGTTAAGTTAAGTTAAGTTAAGTTAAGTTAAAGCAAGGTAAGATCCTCCAGGAAAAAAAAAACTAGGTTGGACAACAAAAACTATTTATCTCAATGTTAAGAAGAAAAGAGAAAATGTTGGGTCCTACCCCACCACCACCACCCCTCTTTCGACCATCCCCTCGTCTCACCTTCGTCGCCCACGTCGCGCGCCACCCTTCCCCTCCACCCACCCACGCCGTCAACCCTGTCCAAGAAGAAAACGACGTTGCTTCCGCTCGTCCGAAGAACGTAAACGACATATCTTTCTGCGCGATAAAACGTCCTCCGTGAAGTTCGCCTTTGCGCCATTTCCCTTTTTCATCTCTCTAACTCACTCTCTCTCTCTCTCTCCCTCTCTGTATCTCTATCTCTCCTTCTTCTTCTCTTTTTTTCTTTATGCGTCTTTAAGAACGACCGCGAAATACAATCCCCTCGGAGTCCGTTTCATTACCAATTAGTGTAATGAAGGTGTACAAGGAAAAAAAGAGGAAGAAAGAAAGAAAGAAAAAGAAGAAAAAAAACCGACGGAGGAAAGAAAAGGAAAAGTCGAAAGATATAATAATCGACTTAAATAGAAAAGGTAGATAAAGAACGAAAAAAAAAAAAAAAAAAAATAGAGAAAGAGGAAAAACTTCGTTTTCGTTATCTTCAATTCTTGAACGAGTAACTCGCACGACCTGTCGCCGATCATTCTAACCGCGATAAAATTTTGCCAGAGAGGAGATAGCAAAGAAATGAAAAGAAAAAAAAAAAAAGAAAAAGAAAAAAACACAAGGAAAAGGAAAAGACGAAGAAGAGGAAAAAGATATTATTATAATCAGAATTTTTCTTTCTTTTCTTTAGATAGATCATCGTTTTTCCTATTTATTTTATTTTGCTTTTTTTTTATTTTTTTTTTATTTTTATGTTCAATAAGCGTTGAACAATTGATTTGCAATAATTTTAACGATGCGCGAGAAGAAAAAGTTTTACCTTATTTTTCAACGTTTATCCCGTTGGAATGTCTTCTCGATAACAGTCCGATTTCAAAGTCAGTGAAAATATCCTTTGACATATACTACTTACGAGGACATTCTATAGAATATACTAATATATTAGGATTTATAATATATCAGGAATAATACTACTATTGAATCGTTAATGATCTCATTGTCAGTGAAATTTGCATATATGATAATCTCATATTAATCTATCTATTTACATATAGATATCTTCTATATATGTACATACATACATATATACATACATGTATATAAAATTTGATATTAATATTCCTATCTACATACATATATATATATATACACATATACATATGCATACATAAACGTACGTATATATTTTTATTTATAATTACCTCCTCCCCCGATAAAAATATAAAAAAATATCGCATACGAGACAAAGGCAAGAAAAAAAGAAAACCTAACGAAAAAGTAGCTTTTTCTCTTCTAATAGCAATGGCATATACCGTATCGTATTACGTAAAAGACGACGATCTCTTTGATTAGAACATCTCGAAATAACGCGATCGATAGAATCGCAATTAATTAGGGGTGCAGTGATGCGCTTGGATTATGGTAACAAAATTCTAAATGCGGCTGGATACGCCGACGAACGGTACGGTTCCGCGGAACAAACACACAAGCACCGATACCAAAATTTACTCATCCTTTGATCTCTGACCGCAGAGCGATTAGTCCGCTGCATTTCCGTTAACTCGTGTCCACTCGTACACGCATTTCTCTACTTGCGAGCGAGTAACACATGTAAGCTCGCACGCTCGTAAACCAAGCGACAAGATTGTTCCGATACGGAAACACAAACCTTTCGTGGGATTTCCAATTTCGACGAACTATATAGGTCTCTCTCTTTCTATCTCTACCTCTATCTCTATCTCTATCTCTACCTCTATCTGTATATCTGTCTCTATCTCTGTCTATCTCTTTCACTCTCTCTCTCTCTCTCTCTCTCTCTCTCTCTCTCTCTCTCTCTCTCTCTCTCTCTCTCTCTCTCTCTCTATCTATCTATCTATCTATCTTGTTTCTCTTTCTCTGTATGTCTCTTTGTGCGTGCATCTGTGTATGCGTTTATTTATTTATCTGCATAAGAGAAAGAGAAAGAGAGAGAGAGAGAGAGAGAGAGAGAGAAAATATTGCGAATTAGTCTCGATCGCATTATAACGCATTCTAAGCGCGAACTCGTAAAAACGTTCACACGAGAAAATTCATCCTACCGTAGTAATAAATTATAATTAATGCCGAAACTTTACTCGACTGACGGTCGAAGCGTGTATACGCAGGCGCGTATAGTTTCAAATTTCTCGAGCGATAAAATAATAATTGCGAAAAACACGTGTTATCTGAAAATTAGAGATATTTCCGTTTGTTTGTACTTTTGTTATCGTCCAATTAAATAAATTAAATGCAAACTGTTTTATCTAATTTCCTTTTTTTTTCTCTTTTCTTGTCTTTCTTTTCTCAATTTTTTTTCTCCGAAGTATCAGTCAAACAGTCGCGATAAGTGGGGTCAGTGTTAATTTTATTTTGATTTTTTTTTTTTTTTTTAGAATTTTCTCTTACCGCGTTTCAACGATTGCGTTCGGGTTCGTACTAACGGATAATTTTTTTACGAACGAACGTTCAAATAAATACAAAGGAGCGGTATTGGTCGAACGTAAAAAATTTTTCACACAACGATGTATCCCTTCGAATATCAGTAGGTCCTA
>OU964961.1:2961375-2966375 GCA_918808275.2 Dolichovespula sylvestris
TGTAGGTGTGTGAGTATATAGGTATACGGTGTATATACTATAGGTATATACATATGTATAGGTAAATGGTATAGATGTGTTAGTAAGTGTAGCGGTATCGCGTAGCAAACGTGGTAAACGAAGCTGCTGTGCGGGCTACAGAAGGCACGATCTTACCAACGAGCCGAGCTTTCCGCTTTGTAATTAGTCCAGAGAGTACCAACTACGTACTACGTACTTACATACATATGTGCCCGGGCGCACATTTACTCTCTCATCGACGTACTGGAATACAAAATGAGAGAGAAGGAGAGAGAGAGAGAGAGAGAGAGAGAGAGAGAGAGAGAGAGAAAACGAACAAATAAAATTTCACCTAGGGAAAAGCTGAATGCCGAACTCTTTCTACATCGGTGGAACTTTTGAAATAATACGAGATATATGTATAACAGAGTATTTTATATCCCCGCAAACATGTGAAAATTTACTCGAATTTTAACACTCTACTACAATTTTCAAACGAATTTTCTCTCTATTCGTCTCTCTCTCTCTCTCTCTCTCTCTCTCTCTCTTTCTCTCTCTTTTTCTGTTCATTCATTGTTAATGAAGTTCATCGGTGTCTTTAACTTAAAATTCCAAACGATCGTTAGGGTACTCACTTAAAGGGGCCTTTTAATTACATATTCTTAATTTGCGGATGGGTTAGTTAATTCTTGTTTATTGTCTTTTATTTTTTGAAACTGCTTCTTTTTTATATTTTTCTTTTTTTTTCTATTTAGCACAAGTAAATTAAACGTTTTACGAAACATGTTAATTATAAATATGATCATATATATATGCATTTTTTTTCGTTGAGGAACGTTGTCCCGAAAAATTTGATAGAGATAGATAGATAGATAGATAGATAGATAGATAGAGAGAGAGAGAGAGAGAGAGAGAGAGAGAGAGAGAAAGAGAAAGAGAGAGAAAGAGAGAGAATGCTCCGATATTTAAAAAAAGAATTAGATATACGAATGAAAGGAAAAAAAAGGCAAAAAATGGATTCTTCGATAAAGGAATTAAAAAATACAGAAAGAGTGAGACAGAGAGAGAGAGAGAGAGAGAGAGAGAGAGAGACGAAGAGAAGAATATTCGAATCATTAAAAGATTTAATAAGACTGGTCGAATCGAGACGTCACGATCCGGCTTGTCGAAATATTTCTTTGTCAAAAAAAACAAAAAAAAAACAAAGCAAAAAATCCATTATTCGTTCGTAGAGATATCCTACGGGATACTTACATACCGTGGGTAACCTGGTAGACACGAAATACATTACATTATGTACATGCGTGAAATGGAATATTGATTGGAAAATGCGAGGAAGTAAATAGCAACGATAGAGAGAAAGGGGGTGGGGGAAGTAGAGGGAGAGGTAGAAGGAGAGAGTGGAATGGAAAGAAAGAAAAGAGAATGCAAAGAAGCGCACATTGTGATTCATGATACCAGGTGGTCCCTATCAAATTGATATGCCGCCAGCACGTAAACCAATATCACTGTACCGGGATTGGACCGGAAATCGATAGGCCAGATCGACTACTCTACTCTCTCTCTCTCTCTCTCTCTCTCTCTCTCTCTCTCTCTCTCTCTCTCTCTCTCTCTCTCTCTCTCTCTCTTTCCTCTCCCCCTCTAGTTCACCCTCCACCGTCCATCGTTTCGACATCCTATCAGTTGCATCTACAGCGAACCCGTCCAGCCACACACCATCCGGTTATTATATCATAAAGTTATTACAACTTTCATAACAACGAGCAAAAGAAAGAAAGATACACATAGAGAGAGAGAGAGAGAGAGAGAGAGAGAGAGAGAGAGAAATGACGATGGATAAAACCAGGACAAATAAAAATGCATAACGTTAAATCTGTCGAATTACATTCGTTGAAACGACTGCAACGATGAAACGTAAAGCGAAGAATGGCGTTAAAAGCAGATTTATCGTATTACCCCTCTCGCGTTTTGTATTATACATATCCGTGTACGTGACGACATAGCCCACCATCACCACCATCAATCCACCAACCACCATCCAGCCTCACCATCCCCATTCTACCATCCACCCTCACCATTCCCACACAATCTATACTCCTACACGCACATACATATATACATACATACATTCTGTCACTGCTAATACTACTACTACCACTACTACTATTACCACTACCATTGCTACTACTATTATATTGGTAAAGAGTACAGCCAAAACCGACGCAGTATATTGTACGTTTCGAAATCTCGACGCAACGATTTTTCATGAAAATTTAAATCGCATCGTTGTTTGATTTCCGTTTCCTGCTAAACAGATTTGCATGACAACGATATGTGCGCGAGCGAATGAGAGCGAAAGAGCAAGCCATGCTTGCTCTGGTGCCACGGTTTTTATTCCCCCGTTCTCGTCGATCGTTTTAATTGTAGTAATGGTAGTGGTAACAGTGATGATGGTAATAGTAGCAGAAGTAGCAGCAGTAGTAGTAGTAGAAGTAGTAGTAGTAATATAGTTAGTGAGAAACGATTAATATCGACGAAACGTTCTGCGCGATATAATCCGTAGGGGATAGGAGAAAACTTGATAGACGTAACCGCTTCCTACGGCAACTGATATTACGTCGTCCTTAAATAACGAGCCGGGCGATTGACTGTGTGCGTGTGTGTGTGTAAATGGGGGAAAGATAAAAAAGAAAAAAAAAAAAAAAAGAAAAAAAAAGAAAGAAAGAAAAAAGGAAAGTAACGAGAGAAAGAACGATTGAAATAAATCAAACGAATAAATTCCAAGTGTTTCTTCTTCTTCTTCTTTTTTTTCTTTTTTTCTTTTTTTTTTCTTTTTTTTTTTTTTAATAACGATAACGAAAAGGAAAATGCATAATATTTTTTTCATTTGTTCTCGATAATTAGTCGTTAAATTTCGTCGCGAACCTTCACCTTCTCGCCCGAATTCTTTTTTTTTTTCTGATTCGAAACTAACAGTGATTCTGAATCTAATTTTAATGTTAAATGATTCGTAATCGTCACGCATCGTTGATGCATATTATTTTCTCTCTCTCTTTTTTTTTTTTTTGCTAAGTTAAATTTAATCTCCAACGAAACGGAAGTTTCGAGTTAGTGAAGTTAAAGATCGATTTATTATTATCATCATCATCACCTCTCTCTCTCTCTCTCTTTCTTTCAATTTTTTACTCATCCTCTCGTTATCTTGATTTCTCTGCTTTTAATTCGTCACGTATGGGATATAATTAGTGAGAATCGGTGGCTAAAAACGATATGGTCCCCACTCGTACGTCAATTGGCCCGTAAAATCTATAAACGTCGAGTAAAAAAGAAAGAGAAAAACAAGGGAAAAGAAAAAATAGGGGATAAAAAGAAATAAGTAACCATAAGGAAAAAAGAAAAGAATTGAAATAAAATGTCGTTGATTGTTCGCTATCGTCGTCGTTAAGGAAAAAAAAAAAAAACATAAATAAATAAAACAAAAAAGAAAAAGAACAAAAAAAAAAATAATAAAAAGGAAGAAAAATAAAAACCTTGACGTTTTTCTTTGCACGAGGTAAAGAAACATCGGCCGTGATTAATGTCGGCATTAACGTTTTATCGCGATGTAATTATTTTTTTCTTCTATCTTTTCTTTCTTGTATTTTATTTTTATTTATTCCGGATGATGAGCGAGGAAACACGAAACGAATGAGAAAGGGAGAGAGAGAGAGAGAGAATTGCTCGTTCGCCTAATCGATGATTCCACTCTACACCCAGTCTCTCTCTCTCTCTCTCTCTCTCTCTCTCTCTCTCTCTCTCTTTTTTTCTTTCTTATCATCTCGTAAAGTATCTAGAGAGTCTCGTCGAGTCAAGAGAAACGAAAAATGCAAGGAGCAAATTTTTTAATGGTCTCGCGTTTCGTAACTCCACCGCACCATCCTTAACCACCCACTCACCCCTCACCCCTCAACCCACTCTGCCCCACGTCCCGTTTCGATATAAAAATTACCGCAATTAAAAGAAAAGAAAGAGAAGGGAGTAAGATGAACGAAGAGAAAGAGAAGAAAGAAAGAAGGAATTAACAATGAAATTCCTTCGTAATGTCGATTACGATAATTTGAAAAAAAAAAAAAAAAAGAAAAAAGAAAAAAATAAAAAAAAAAGAAAGAAACGAAACGAAAAGAAAGGAGTAAAGATTTTTCACGAGGAACACAAAAAAAATTTACACAATTATTGCCGATAACCTATAGGAAATCGAATGAGTTATCTCGATGGGAGTTCCTTTCGATATTGAGAGATCGTTCGGAAATTAAAGAGAAAAAAAAAAAAAAAAAAAAAAAAGAAGAAGGAGAAGAAGAAGAAGAAGAAGAAGAAAAGAAAAATTTTTTTCCAAACTTTTCTGATTGAGCCCCTATTTTCTCTCTTTTTTTTTTTAATCCTAGCAATCAAACCGATCGGTTAACAAATTCCTTCCTCATTCTCTCTCTCTCTCTCTCTCTTCCCCACTTAGATTCTTCTGATTTAAGAGGCTATCAAGACGCGATTCGAGGCGGGCCTCGTTTAAGATTATAATTTCAGAGTGTATAATTAACGATCGTTGTTACCGTTCGTTATCGCGCTCGTTAAGGTCTCGACCGTCGTCGTCGTCGTCGTCGTCGTCGGTGATTGGAATCGCGGAAAAGCCCTGGCTTGGATTTCAAGGATCCCCTTCGGCCTGGTATCGCGGCGGTAATTAAGTGACTCTCTCTCTCTCTCTCTCCCTCCACCTCTCTCTCTCTCTCTCTCTCTCTTACAACGTAGTGACTACGTATTTTACACGACAGTCGTTACGTTACACCTCTGAAAACATTAAATTACTGATCGTTGTTTCGATAGTTCGCACCCTCTCTCTCTCTCTCTCTCTCTCTCTCTCTCACTGTCTCTCTCTTCTCTTTCACTCACTCGTTCCCAGTCCCACTCTCATCCGATTTACATAACGTCCAAGAGCAACTAATTCGATTGTCAGCTCATTAAGCAAATGC
>OU964961.1:2971375-2993875 GCA_918808275.2 Dolichovespula sylvestris
AAAAAAAAAAAAAAAAAAATGAATAAATAAATAAATCATGATACATTTACAAATTTACATTTACGGGGATATACATTTACAAATTGTTATTACATTAATACTTATATTACTTATATTATATTATATAATAATATATATATATATATATAAACATATATGCACAAAGAAGTTGAAGACACCTATATTCGAATTTGATGAACTACGTCGGTAATTTGTAAGTTTTGCAACATATGAATTTCCTTTTGATAATATTCCTAAAGATCTCAAATTTTCACGATACAATGATTTCAAGCGTACTCCAAGTAAAATAATAATAATAACAACGACGACGACGAGAACGACGACGACGAGGACGACGATGAGAAGAAGAATTATGAAGAATAATAATAACAAGACTAGAACAGCGATTTTCACGAATTCCAATGAAAGCCGCTTTACGTTCGAATCTGAATGTTCAATATACAAAGGTTACGTTCATTCGTTACAGAGGTTAATAGCACACGCGGAACATCTATGGAAATACCCATTTGTTTATAATACCATCTTTCATCGCGAATAGAATTTCTATACCTGATGTAACTGTCAGATTTTAACGTTAGCTACACTGTCGAGAAAAAGAAGAAAGATAATATCGTAAATTTTCTTAAAAAAAAAGAAAAGAAGGAAAAAGTTAGAAAAAAATTCAAAACCCTATCTCTCTCTCTCTCTCTCTCTCTCTCTCTCTCTCTCTCGCTCGCTCTCCCCGCCTCTTCGTTACAATCAAACGAATATGAATTGATTCATTTTCTATTCAGAAATAAAAAAAAAAAAAAAAAAAATAAAACATTTTCAGAATACAACTATTTCTTTTCCTTTTTCCTCTTTTCTTTTTTATTCTCAATCATTGTTCTGGCAGTACGAAAGAATTTTCTTTTCACAAAGTGGAAAAAGGGGGAAAAGGAAGGAAATAATTTTTATTCTTACTTTTTTTTTATTTTTTTTTTTGATAAAAAGTATTCTCCTTTCCGTTCATCAAATACAAGATTAGAACGATTCTTCGATTAATCGATTAATCGCAAAAATGGAACGTAACGTTTTTATCTTATTCTCTAATCGAACTTTTTTAACTGTTATCATCGTCTCTCTCTCTCTCTCTCTCTCTCTCTCTCTCGCTCTCTTTTTATTTCAAATTTTTCGATGAAATAATTTCATCCGGAAAAAATATTCTTCTATATCTATCGTAGCGCGATGGTTCTCAAACCTGTGGATGCGCGTTTGGTCTTTTGGAGGTACGCGAAAACAAAAAAAAAAAGAATCAAATAACAAGGAAAATAATCAACTATATTTCCAATATCACGAGATACGGTCGAAAGAAGAAATTTTTTGCCGAACGATAAGCGAGTCACAAAAAGATTGAGTAACCGCTAAAGGATATTAGTCGACATGCAACAAAGTTTCTTATTCGTTGCGCATTTGGCCTTGGCGAAAATATTCTTTTGACGTTAGTACACTTTCAAAGTACTATAGTCTCTTGCTAGTTCTAAAGTCCCTAGTTCGTTCAAGCGGATTGGCTGAAAGGATATTTTTTTTATACCAGCTATTTTTTTCTCCTATCTCTCTCTCTCTCTCTCTCTCTCTCTCTCTCTCTCTCTCTCTCTCTCTCTCTCTCTCTCCCTCTCTCTCCCTCTCTCTCAAATTCGGATCTATTAGTTCTCACTCTTTTTGAATCTTATACCGGGTGAATCACGAAACGTGAACCCCCGCGAAAGTGAATCACACTGTCTGTCCACTCACTTTTCATTTACCTCTTTTCCTTTCTTTATTTATATATTTGTTTTTTCTTTCTTTTTTCACGCTCGTTAATGAAAAGCTCGACGAACTGTACGCACGTAATTTCTAATCGACGACAGTCGATTAAATCGTAGTACTGCATATAGTAGTAGTTATATTTTTGCTCGAAATCGAATCGACTCGCTATCCTTTTACGACCGACGAACGAGATCGTTTTTCGAGATTTTCTACGTCACAGAGGCAATCCTCAGGATGGCACGTAAGTAAAGATAAGATTACGTTTGAGAGATTTACGTTCAAGCGTAATGAGCGTGAGCCCCACGAAAGCGTGAATTAATTAGCTTCGTGATTCAAGCCTCGTGGTTCACATTGATGCGTATGAGATGTATGTATAATCGGTCTTAAAAAACCTAAATTAAAATTTGACGGAGAGACATAATTTATATATATATATATATATATATATATATATATATGTATATAATATTAATATATATATATATATATTTTATATTTTATTTATCGAATATATATTTTTATATATCAAATTTTTTTTTTCATTTAATATCGATAAAAAATATCGATAAAAATAAATGGAGGAAGAGATCACCGAAATCGTTCGATTATATTTTTGCGATTAAAAAAAAAGAGATCTATCAAGTGATAATTCTTTTTTTTTTATTTCTTTTCTCTCTCTCTCTCTCTCTCTCTCTCTCTCTCTCTCTCTTTCTCTCTTTGAATTTCACTTCTAACCCTTGATAATATTTTCTACAATTTTTTCGTTATCACAAAGATTACATTCTCGTAATATTCTTTTAAGAAATTCAATGACAAATCTCTTCGTCATTTTCTTTCGTTTTCCTTTCTTTTTTCTCGCAAAAAGAAGAAGAAAAAGAAAATCTTAGAACTCTTACTATATATATATTATATTAGACGTCAGCTCGCAATTCAGATCACTGTTGTGAGCAAGAAAATTGATAAAAATTCAGTTAGATTAGTTACTCTATTTCAAAGAACAAATATTAAGAAACACATATATGATCGCCATTTCGAGTGCTGTAAAATTCTATGAATTTGTGAGTACCAAATATGTTTCTCTCTCTCTCTCTCTCTCTCTCTCTCTCTCTCTCTTACTCTTTCACAAACAATATATTGTATTAGGGGTGCCCCTTAAGTTTCTTCCGTATCATGTATTCATTTCGCGTCAAAAAGGAGGAAGAAACTTATGGGACAACCTAATATTACATCTCACGTAAAAGTTTACTTCTATTTCGAAGTTGTTTTTTTTTTTTTATTTACAAAAGAAGAAAGAGAAAAAAGGAAGAAAAAGAAAGAAAAACGGAGAGAGAGAGGGAGAGAGAGAGAGAGAGAGAGAGAGAGAGAGAGAGAGAGAGAGAGAGAGAGAGAGAGAGAGAGAGAGAGAGAGAGATAGAAAGAATATGTTCTTCTTTTTTCAATGATTTCTACTATATGACTTTATGAAACCATTTTAAGAAAAGAAAATAAAAATGAAAAAAATAAATATATAAATAAAAATAAAAATAAAAATAAAAACGAGAAGAGAAATACGAAGAAAATGTGAAAGAGGAAGAGAGGAGAGTTGCGCTTCCGACGAGACAAAGAAAAATTTTTATCTTCTATGAGAGTCTCCAAGGAGTTACTCGGATTCCCCGATAAAGAAATTGCTTTGTAAAAGCTACTGTTAGCCATTCCTTATCTCCCCGATGTTTCCTCTTTATACGTTATTCTCTCTCTGTCTATCTGTCTCTTTCTCTCTCTTTCTCTCTCTCTCTCTCTCTCTCTCTCTCTCTCTCTATCTCTCTATCTATCTATCTATCTATCTATCTCTAACTCTATCTATCTCTTTTTCCCTTCCGTAAGTTTTTCGTGATTTATCTTGGAATTCGATTTCACGAAGAAAGAAACCAAAGATCGGAGAGGAAAAATATAACAAACTATATTTTGTAATTTAAACTTTCATTAATTAACTTATTACAAAGTCAATTTGGGTCTTAAAATCTGGGATCTCATTATTTTTCTCTTTCTATCTTAAGCAATAATATATATATATATATATATATATATATATATATATATATATATATATGTATATATATATTTAAAAAAAACCAGCTTAGTACATATGTCGAGGCGAAAGTCGAAAAATAAAAATCAAAAAAAGGAAAAAAAAAGAAAACAAACAAGAAAAAGAAAAAGAAAGGAAAAAGAACGTAGGAATTTGTTTTACCGACCATTCGCAATATAATGATATAATTGATATAATCGAATATAATAATACAAATTAATAAAAAGTAATACAATATCGTAACATCTAATTGTAACAATTAACTGATTTTGTACAATTGCAATAAATAATGGTAATGATATTGTGATCTGTAATAATATTAAAAATTATTATAAACGATTACGAAATAATAGATTCGTACTTCTTCATTTTTCTTTTTTTTTTTTTTTTACTTCTTTCGAGTCCTTGTTGTAACGTTTTCGCGCGTTAGAGCCACCAAAAATCGTGAAATCGCGGCGGATCTGTTAGCTTTGATCGTGAAAATAAGAAATATATTCGTTTTTTTATTTAAAACTCTAACTTAAAACGCGTGGAGATGAAACGCTATGACGAAACCATAAGCATACGTGAATTATAACGAAATCCGGTCAGTTTTTCTCAGGACTTCCATAAAATGATGGCGCCTCGTAAAAACGTACCTAGGATTTGGTTCGGTAAAAATCGTCGGAACGAAATTTCGCTGACTCCACCTATACCGTAAAAAATTTCAACGGTTGATCGATCAATTTCAGTGAAAAAAAAAAAAAAAATATATATATATATATATATATATATATATATATATATATGCACCCACATATAGAGTATCTGGTTCGAAAATAGATGAAAAACAAAAATTGAAGCGTCGTCGTACAGTCTTCAAATTCTATCTTCAAAGTGGTATGCGGTAACGTTAACGAATATATTGTGCGGTTACTGTATCTTCTTGATCAAATGAACGTGAAACAAATAAAAAAAATATATATATATATGTATGTATGTATGTATGTATGTATGTATGTATGTGCAAATATATATGACATCGTTACATTGTTTTGTAATATGTATAATAATAATAATAATAATAATAATAATAATAATACTAATAATAATAATAATAATAATAATAATAATAATAATAATAATAATAATAATAATAATAATAATAATAATAATAATAATAAAGATTATCTTTAAAGAAGAAAAACTACTCGGTATTGTAATTTATATCGTATGATATAATATAGTTATAAGAATATAATATGGGTCTAATCCTAGGACCTATATATAGAAATATATATAATATATAATATAATATATATATATATACATATATATATATATATATATACATATATTTATATACATATATATATATATATATATATACACATATTATATATATTACAAATCCATATATATATATATATACACATATTATATATATTACAAATACACACACACACGTGAGAGGGAGAGAGAGAAAGAGAGAGAGAGAGAGAGAGAGAGAGAGAGAGAGAGAGAGAGAGAGAGAGAGAGACAGACGTACTACTAATTTTCAGCATTGACAATCGAGTTCCGCTCTCTAAGGTGCATGCACGAGGTGAGCTATTCACTTGCCAATTAATCTGTCGGTGCTCAAACTGATTTCAACGGTAGGTAATACGACACATACATATATACATATACTACGCTACTATCACTACTACTACAATTACTAAAACCGCTGCTACTATCACTACTATTATCACCACTAGTACTTGTGCTACTACCACTATCGCTACTACTACATCGAAATCGTCGAGGCTGAAAGCTCTTCGCGACAGTTGCGCTAGACAGTTGTCAATTAATCGCACTCCTCTATAGATCTCTCCTTTGATTCTGTCAGGTAACAACAACACAACGATACGTACATACATACATACATACATACGTGCATACATACATACATAAATACGTATGTATGTATGTACATACGTAGGTAAGTACTATATACGTACGTACGTAACTATGTGTATATAGAAATTTTGTAGTCGAAGCGAGAATTTATTTTAAAATCGACGAATAAACGACGGATTTGTTAAGAATTAGCTTAGATTTCCTTTCTCTTTTCTTTCTTTTCTTTCCCTCTTTTCTTCTCTTTTTTCGTGTTTTGCTTGCCACGCATCATTCGATAACAATAAAACATAACCCCTTTTGCGTTTAAACGATTTAATTATTTTTTTATCTTTTATAAATCGTCGTATCTTTTTTACTCATTATTTCTTTCTATTTTTTCTTTTATTTATAATTACTTATTTTTCTAATATCTAATATCTCATATCCGTAATCTCCAACAATTTATCTTTCTTTCTCATATTACTTTCGTACGTATACACACACACGCACACGCGTCAATTCTTTTTCTTCTCATACTTCTTTAATATTTTAATTTTTAATTTATCTAACTAAATGGTCGATACAAATAGCAAATGCACGTTGAAATATGTTAAAATAAAAGTCGATATACTATATAAAACAACATCGAAATATATATATATATATATATATATATATGAGTTTATATTATAGTTCTAAAAAATTAAATACCTGTGTATAAAAAAAAACCTCCACGTTCTTCCATAGATTGGGAATGAATAGATTTACGTCGATAATGCATGTAGTACGTATATAATGATGTCAAAGTGGGGTTCGATGATAAAAATTGCGAAATCCTCGAATAAAAAAAAATTCCAAAACGATTAAAATGTATCCTCTGAAGTACTCTAATTGAACGACCATGCTCGCTCGAGATTCGTAAAAATTTTTGAATTCTTTCTTCCTTTTTTTTTTTCTTTCTATCTTTCTCTTTTTTTTACGACATGACATTGACGATCGTGCAATAGAAGTGCAAAAGAAATGGGACGTATCTCGCGAAGAAATGAAATGGGAAGTGAAGTTCGAAAGAAAGAAGAAGAGGAAGTAAAAAGAGAGAGGGAGAGAGAGAGAGAGAGAGAGAGAGAGAGACGAAGGGAAAGGAGGGAGAGGAAGTATGGGAATTAAAAAGAAAAAAAAACGGAACGTAGAAATAGGGAGATAGAGCTCGAGCTAGATAGAGGAACTCGTTTCGTCTGCTACTTAATGGACTTCTAGAAAACCCTTACAGGCACACCCTTATTAATTCTTCGAAAGAACGAGCGAATATGTTTCTCTCTCTCTCTCTCTCTCTCTCTCTCTCTCTCTCTCGCGTTCATTTTCAATTACGAGTCTTATACTAATACTTAGATAAGTCTTCTTACTCTGCTAATTGATTCCTACTCGTACATTATCCCTGTCTCTATTTATTTCCGTATCTCCTTTCGATAGATTCTCGCATTCCATGTATATATACATACACACACACACACACAATGTGAGAATTATATATATATATAATTATATAAATATATATATATATATATGCTCTCTCTCTCTCTCTCTCTCTCTCTCTCTCTCTCTCTCTCTCTCTCTCTCTATTTTTCTGTGTATGTGTGTGTGTGTGTGTGCAAACAAATCGATAAACACGTGCACACACACACACACACACACACACACACACACACATATCATACGATCGATCCATTGGGCGTGTATGCATGTACGGTGTTTGTGTTTTTTTGCGTGTATATTATAAATCGAGAAACAAGTTAATCAGAAATCTTTTCTCGAGGTCAATGTAATCGTCGGTAAATGATTCGAACAATTCCGTTCGAAGTAATAAAATTTGTTTAAAACTTTTGGGGCAGGAAACATTTACTGTATTATCAATATTAGATGTATGATAGGAATAAATCTTTATTTCTCTCTATCTCTCTCTCTCTCTTTTTCTCTCTCGTTTTCTTTTTCTCTTCGTCGTAAACTCCAAAGTGTTTCCTTATATACTACGAAAAAAGGGTATAGTCGTATAGTCGTAGGAGGGGCTTGTGGTGGTGATCGTCGTCGTCGTCGTGAACCAGCAAACCACCGTCGACAGTAACGGTGGCAACGCGAACAATGTAGTTAATGGCGCGAGAAAAACTGCCCGTTAAACGTTCCTTTTATCCAACGGGACCCCTCGTTTCGGGATATATTCGACGTTGTACACCGATTTCTTTTTCGGGTACGTGGACATTACGGGTCGTAGGGAGCTGGTGACAGTGAGAGGGAAAGAGAGAGAGAGAGAGAGAGAGAGAGAGAGAGAGAGAGAGAGAGAGAGAGAGAGAGAGAGAGAGAGACTAAAAGAGAAACGTGAAAAGCATTTCGTCGAAATAAATTGAATGTAAACTTACGACTCTTCTTCCCCATATGTACCAAATCGAGCCGTGAATGTCGTCCTCTTTAACGTCTGATTCGCATGAAAGAAAAAAACAAGAGAGAGGGAAAAAAGAAAGGAGAGAGAGAGAGAGAGAGAGAGAGAGAGAGAGAAAGGGGAAGAAAAAAATTACTTCCAACGAATCATATTTTATTTTTATCATAGAAAACGATTAACAATTATCGTTCGAAATGTTCCTCGAGAATTTACGACGCTCGACGACAGTAACGATACGCGCACGAAGATATATTTCGAAAATGATTTCAAATATTGAGAATATATGTATCTATATATACGCACGCGTGCGTATGTTTTTGTGTACGTATGCATGTATGTCTGTGGGTGTACAAAAGTTCCCGAGTGATCTTAGAAATCAATTACTCCCTTTACGATGCTTTTCTTTTTTTAGATCGAATTCATTTATTTTAATTGATTGATTGATTGATTGATTTATTTATTTTTCTTTTTTCCGTTTATTTATTTTTTTATTTTTTTTAGAGCCTTCGCAAAACTACAAGAATTAAGATCGTTCGAACGACTCGTGGAGGGAAGAAATTATTAGCCTAAAAAGAAAGAAAAAAATAATAAGTCTCGAATAAGAGAATAATTGATATTTAATATAACCCAGAAACTTTTAGTCCCCCCCCCTACGTATAAAACTCATTCCATTTTCATAATCACACCTTGATTTGTATATATATATATAAATATATATATATGTATGTATGTATACACACACACACACATACACATACCGTAATTATTACTTACCAATCAAGTCACTAATTAAAACGAGACACCACCCTTCCTTTCCCCTCACCGATTCCACCCAATCACCCAACCACTCCTTCTCCCCTACCCTTCCCCGTAGATACTTTCGTCGTTTCTATTATTTCTCTTTTCCCAATTAATCGCTCTCTCTCTCTCTCTCTCTCTCTCTCTCTCTCTTTCTCCCCCCTTTCTCTCCATTACGAATAATTCGGTCGTTCTCTCGGTGTCCTCGATCGTGATTTTAACGCGGGAATATTTAAATTGCATTTCATTTAAACACGTTAAGTGGACCCACGGAGACGGAACTTTTATCGTTAAACGTTGTACAAAGTGTACAAAGGAGAAAGGAATCGAAAGATCGACCGAGCGCGAGAGAGAGAGAGAGAGCGAGAGAGAGAGAAAGATTGGTAATACCGACTATACGACGAAAGTTGGAGAAACTCGTGTGCTTTTGATGGAATTTTTCAGTACGACAGTTACTCTAAGTCCAGACCTACGCGCGGAGGTATATACTTTTTCATTACCAATAAAATTTACGAACACGACTGGTTACGAATTGTTACGAGAAGGAAAGAGAGAGAGAGAGAGAGAGAGAGAGAGAGAAAATGGTAAAAATACTAGCGAATAGGTTTTTTCGTTTTTTTATTTACTTGTCTTTTTATTTTCTTTTTTCTATTCTTTTTTCTACGATCATCAAACTTCTCCCTTCGTATATATACATACATACATACATATATATATATATATATATATATATATATATATGTAATAAACGAATAAATAGTACACACATAAACAATTCGTTTAAGTCTAACGTAGATACATGCATAAAACGTACATAGGTATTAACCCATACAGATTATACGCGACCTTGGTGTTGGTTTCTCTATAGGGGGTGTTGTTTCCAATTGCAAATCATAAAAAATTCATTAACGTCGGTAATCCACTTTACCAGAGAAACGTTCTCACAATCGGTACTGGCCTGTTGTCTTTGTTCTACGTACATACGTGTGTGTGTGTGTGTGTATGGCTCTGTGTGCGCGCGCGCACGCGCGCATCATCGTTTACGTCTGTTATAATGTCCGTGTGTGTTCATTCGGAAACAACCCTTTCATTCAATGAGATAGAGAGAGATAGAGATAGATAGATATATAGATAGATAGATAGGTAGATAGATAGAGAGAGAGAGAGAGAGAGAAAAAGAGAGAGAGAGAGAGAGAGAGAGAGAGAAAGACAGAGACGTTCTGGATGCAAAGGTTAAAGTAGAAAAATAGTGGAAGAGAATGAATTGTATATACGATTTTGACAAACGGATGTATTTCTCGATTGTTAGTCAAACGGTCACAAAGTGGAAGGTTCAAAAGGACTATTTCAATCATAGGAACTTGGTAACAGTAGTGTTTGCATGTATATTCTCTGTACACTTGAATGAAAACAATCCCAGTACCGTGGATCAAAATGTCGTCGAGGGCTCAACATCAAATTGATTTGATTTGGCATCGCTTTTGTCAACGTAGTTTTCGACATGCATATTGTACTTGCATTCATCTCTTTCTCTCTCTCTCTCTCTCTCTCTCTCTCTCTCTCTCTCTCTCTCTCTCTATCTATCTATCTATCTATCTATCTATCTATCTATCTATCTATCTATCTATCTATCTATCTATCTATCTATCTATCTCTCTGTCTGTCTCTGTCTGTCGTGTAGTCATATCATTTGTGTTCGTTCGTATAACTTCAACTGTATAATTGGAAAGGAAGAATTCTACGAACGGACGTTATCGAACGATTAAAGCGATCATCGATAATGAGCGGACTCGATTCATTTAATGGATATATTTACATTGCTAATACCTAATCAAACTAATGATAACAAATTCATTTTCCAAATGTTTATACCGTCTTGAAAAAATAAATAATCTTCGTATGGACGAGAGGCAATATTACTAAATACGTACAATTCGTAATGTGATACCGTTGAAACGATGCAAATATTAATTGAATAATGTTTATATGCGTGTCGATAGAAAGATAGATAGTTATATATATATATATATATATATATATATATATATATATATATAGAGAGAGAGAGAGAGAGAGAAATAAATAGATATCGTCAATGAAATCGATTACCTATTTATTTTGAAAGTGGTACGTATATATTTCGTGTTAATTAATATTATTAGAGAGAAGTAAATAAGTTAATATCGATAAAAAAAAAAAAAATATATATATATATATATATATATATATATATATATATATATATATAGTTAATGTTTAATCAATACTAATCCTATCACTTGGTATCGTGAAGATTCTTTTGGAATATTTTCCTTTTCCTGTCCTTTCTTTTTCTATTCTTCGAGCGATATTTTTGGAAATTCTACTGTCCAATGTGCGTTTTGAATTTTCCTTTTTTTCTAACAATTTTTACGATTTAGAAATATTTACATTGTTTAACATTCGTTAATATTCATATTGTCATTTAGATTATCAAAAAATTTCATTAATATATTTAGCTCTGATCGACTGTATGCATATAATTAATGAATGAATAAAGAGATAATTGAATAATTAAATAAATAAATAAATAAATAAATTATATTGAAATTCGAAAATAAATATAATTCCATTAACGATATTTCATTAGACTTGTTCATAATTTAATTTATCCGTCGAAATTGTTACAAAGTGGGCCAAAAAAGTTTTCGAGCTTTTTACGTTCCAAATAAAAAAGAAACAAAAACGAAAAAAGAAACAAAAAGAAAATAAATAAAATAAAAGATTAATTTATAAAAACAAAACAAAACATTAACAAAGAATAATTGATTTTTAAAAATCACCTTATGAAACTTTCGGACCCGATACTTATATACCATCTACTTACATACATATATTCATGTCGACTATCATTTGGCTTATCGGACGAGAAAAAATTTTCAAGAAAAGCGAGAGAGCAAGACAGGGGGAAAGAAAGAGAGAGAGAGAGAGGGAGAGAGAAAGAGAAAGAGAGAGAGAGAGGGAGAGAAAGAGAGAGAGAGAGAGAGAGAGAGAGAGAAAGAGAGAGAGAGAGAATTATCCCAAGAGAAGAAGTTTCACGTGCTTTGAACGAAATTGAAGAGATTTCTCTCCTATCTGTCGAATAAAGAATAAGAGCTGTGTGTGGTATGAATAAAAGAGAAAGGATAAATGACAAGAGACGTGCATCTTGGTTATGACGCGTCGTAAAACGCCGGCGCGAATATTTTGCGTTGTAGATATAAAACAAAAAAGGAGAAGAAATAATAATAAAAAAGATAAGAACGAAATTCAAGCTATTTACGTCAACTTCTTCACGACGTGAGAAACGAGTTTCAAGGGAGAGGGGAAAAAAACGATGAAAAGGAAAAGTATCTGTAGGTTCGTCATTCTTTTTTGTTTATATATATATATATATATATATATTTTGTTATTTGTATTTTTCACGAATTTTCCACATCGTTTGTCCTAATTTTATTAATGAAAAATAATAATTATTTTTATTTATGAGCGTTAATTACGACGAATTTCTACGTAATAATAGAAAAATTATAATATATAAGTATAATTACGATTAGAACTATAAAGAATGACAATTTTCGTTTTCGTTCTTATACGCGTGTCTTGTCAATTACTATGAAAAGTATACATTCCATTGTACACCGACTCAAATATATTTATTAATGCTATGAGTAATATTCATTCTTTAATATTAATTCCGTCGCTTAATTTATTATTGATATTCAATAATATTGCGATACGACTTGAAATCAATCACTATGACAGATTTACGAATGGGTAGAAATTAAATATATATATATATATATATATATATATATATATATATATATATATAAATTTATACACCATATTATATTAAATTTAATTTAATATATACATACATATATATATATATATATATATATCGAACGTCATTCTATCTTCTCTTCATTTTTTCATCGATTGAAGAAATAGATAATTAGATAAAAAGATAATTAAATAAGAAGATAAAAAGATTCTACAAATAATTGAATGCGGTGCGTACATATATATATATATATATATATATATATATATATATATATACATAGATAAATGAGATACGTAGGTACATAAATATAATACATATACGTAAAAGTATCGGTCCAAATGGAAAATACATTTCGGCATTCGGAAACGTGGCACGAAAAACTCATTGGTTTTGATGCAGGAAAAAGAGAAAGAGAAGGGTCGAGGAGAAAGAGGTGATGGAGATGGAGGAAGTGGAGGTGGTGGAGGAGGTGGAGAAAAAAGTGTCGTCGTATAAGTGCCGGAGTAAGGGCCGTGCGGGTAGAGAAAGAGTGGAGGTCGATCAATATCGGGCTAAGCGTTTTCCATCTACCAACCAAGCGACAAGTTCTATCCGTTGCTACTTTCGCCATCAAATGTTACGTAGCCTTCTTTTTTTCTCTTTGCTTTACTATTTTTTTTTCCTTTACTTTTATATCCTTTTTTTTGTTTTGCTTCTCTCTCTCTCTCTCTCTCTCTCTCTCTCTCTCTCTCTCTCTCTCTCTCTCTCTTTGTTGTTGTTCTTCTTCCTCTATCTAATCTCTCGTTCTTTATCTTTTTTTTTCTCTTTAATCTTTCTTCTTTTTTTCCCTTCTTTTTCCCCCTTTTTTCTTCTTGTTCTTCTCTAAAAACTTTCAACGCACACCGATGTACGGGTCTCGGATTCATTGCACAAAAATTCGAGTGAAAATTAAGCGAACAATAGGTCGATGAGTTTTGTCCTTTTTTTTTTTTTTACTTTTATCTATTTATTTCCATTCTTTTTTGTTGTTTTTGTTTTCTAGAACTCACAGCGAATTTTATCGTCCAGTAATTGAGCGCTTCGATCATTATAATAATCATTAGCGAAAATAAATGGAACGATAAGTTGATTTTATTTTCCATCTGTTTCTTTTCTCTTTTTTAATTTTAATTTTTTTTTCTTTTTTATTTTTTTTTTCTCTACAAATTTCAACGAACACCGACGAATGTTTCATCGGTTCATCGGATCGTTACGAAAATTGTAGTAAAAATAAGGCGAACGATAAGTCAATTTTATCTTTTATTTATTTAGTTTTTTTTAATTTCAACTATAATATTACCGATGAATGATTCGATCATTATAAAAATTACGGTGAAAATATACCGAACGATATGTCGATTTTATCTTACATTAATTTTCTTTTTTCTTTCTTTCTTTTTTTGGGTGTGTAAAAATTTCGACGATTGTAGACGAATGGTTCGAGCATTGTAAAAATTTTGGTGAATATAAAATGACAAGTCGGTTTTATCTTCTTCTCCTTTTTTTTTTGTTTTCTTTTTCCCTTAAAAATTTTAGCGAATTTCGTCATCCTGAAATTGCGTGGTTCCATCGCTATAAAAATTATGGTGAAAATAAAGCAAAGGATAAGTCGGTTTTTATCATCCTGTAATTTTCCTTTGTTTTCTTTTTTCCTTTTCTTTTCTTTTATTTTTTTTTTTTTTTTTTTTAAATTTCAACGAATTTTATCACGCCGACGAACGTTTCGATCATAAGAAAAATATTTTGACGACAATGAATTGACACAAGTCGAGGTTGTATCTTTGCAATGTTTTTCTCTTCTTTTTCTTTTTTTATCCCCTCCTATAAATTTTCGCAAATTTTATCATCCCGATGAGTGGTTCGGTCATTATAAAAATTTCGACGGCAATAAAAATGACTGAGACAAGTCGGTTTTGTCTTCCATCTATTTTTTTCTTCTCTTTCTTGCCTCTTCAATTTCTTTCCAAAAATTTCGGCGGATCTTATCATCCTGACATTGAACGTGTTCGATCATCGCCAAAAATTTTGGAGGGATATAAAGTGAACGATAAGTCGGTTTTATCTTCCATTTTGTCTTTTTTTTCCCTAAAAATTTTGCAAAGAATTTTATCGTCCCGATAAATGGTTCGATCGTTATAAAAAATTTTGGCGAAAATGAAGTGAATGATAAGGTCGGTTTTATCCTAGCTCTTCTTCCTTTCTTTCTTATAAAAATTTCTACAGTGATTTTATCGTCCTGATGAATGGTTCAATCGTTATAAAAATTTTGGTGAAAATAAAGTGAACGGTAAGTCCGAGGTTTCATTTTTCTCCTTTCTTCTTCTTTTTTTCTTTTCTTGCTTTTTATTTTCTTTTTTTTTTTCTTTTTTTCCTAAAAATTTCAACGGATTTTTATCGTACTGATGGTGTTCGATCATTTACAAAAATTTTGTCGAAAGCGAGATGAATGATAAAGTCGACCTTTTTATCTTTCCTCTTTTTGCTCTCTCTTTTTGTTCTCTCTCTCTCTCTCTCTCTCCTCTCACTTTCTCTCTCTCTAAAAAAAAATTTCAGCAAATTTTATCATACAAATGAATGGTACATTACACATCTAATGGTACATTAGAAAAAATGGATCATTAGAAAAATTTTCCATGAGAATGAAGTGAATTATAACTAACGAAGTATTGTGACGAGCAACGATAGAGGGAACATTATAATAATTTTTCAAAATTTTATCGGTCTCCATCGTTCCTCTCATTAAACAAACAAACAAACAAACAAACAAAAAATATATATAGAAATAATATATATATATATTTTTTTGAATTATAACAATTATACCGTCAAAATATTGTAATCATATTTGAAAACTTTTATCAGCTTTAGTTATCGTGATCAGTGACCCCCTCCCGCCATCGAAAAAAGGAAAAAAAAAGAATCTGATCTGCTCAAAAAATAATATTAAGTTTTAAAAATACGTAGAGATGTCAGGATCATATCAAAAAATTTTATTAATTTTCTAATATCATTCCAATCCTTAAATATCGTTGTACAACAAGAAAGGAAGAATCCTTGTACAACGAGGAAAGAAAAGAAAAGAAAAGAAGAGAAAAGAAAAGAAAAGAACAGAAAGAAAGAAAGAAACAAACAAACAAAAAAGGGGGAGGGAAACAGTCTGGTCCTCTTAAAGAAGATAAATCAAATTCTAGCGAAACAGGCAAAGTGATCAAACGAATAAAAAAAGAAAAAAACAAGGTTTCGGTATTAGGATGGAATATTAGGATAATTATAGCATCAGGGATACGGGGCAAAATCCGTGATAGTCGTTATGCTCGAGAGCAAATTGGTGTGTCTTTGACATCGAGCACGTCGTTTCGGACTCTCTTGTATGAGAGAAAGATATAGAGATAGAGATAGAGATAGAGATAGAGATAGAAAGAGAGAGAGGGGGGAGAGGAGGAGAAGGGAGAGAACTTGTGCCGATATGAGAGGGGTGGCTGTCTAATTCAACCCAGAGAGGTCTTTATTGGCCCACCAATCGGATAGACAAGAAGGAATTAATTTACGCGATCGATGAAAGGAGGAGAGAGAGAGAAAGAGAGAGAGAGAGAGAGAGAGAGAGAGAGAGAGAGAGAGAGAACAGCACATTGTGCTGAGAATTCGATCGGCAACCGAATTCGATTTCCAGCATCATTCGCAGGAGTACTGTGCAGTAATGACAAGGGTGGTTATCCTTTGAGATAATTTCGTTTAGGAGAGAAAGAGAGAGAGAGAGAGAGAGAGAGAGACGTTTCCCTGACCTTGCTAAATACATCGACTCAATACGTATTTCTTCGACAATAATTATTTGATTCGTCGAAATTGAAATTATTTCATTCTGCCGATCTTCTCTCTGCTTCTTTCTTTCTTTCTTTATTCTTCTCTTTTTTTCTTATTTATTTATCATTAAGAAAATCTAGATTTATTTATTATGTTATATTAAAAGACAAACATTTCTTATTTCATTTATTTATTTATTTATTTATTTATTTATTTATTTATTTATCATTAAGAAAATTAGATTTATTTATTATTTTGCATTAAACAATATTGTATTAAAATAAATAAAGAAAAAAAGAAAACAAATTATTTTGCAATTTCGATTAAATCGGTTAATTCTTTTCTTTATCTTTTTTTTTATGCGGCATCACGAATACAATATATCGATCATCGTTCTTCTATTTCGATTATCTTCGATAACACGAATTTATATCGTTTAGGAAAATAGAAAATTTATTTACGACGAACAACAATCATATCCGAATATCCTTAATCCTTCGTCATTGACAATTGAGAAGGGAAACGTTTGAGGGGGAGAAAAAATAACGAATGAGAATCCTTTCTCGGGTGTAATTAAAAATAATAGTTGATGCGGGAATACGTGGCTCATAAGTTTGATCGTTATTCGTTTAAAGGGTTTCGCAAATCCTACGGTCTTTCCTTTCCTCGTGCATTTCTCAATTATTCTCGATATCATTATCTTGTTAAAAAACGAGAGTTAAATCAAATATAAAATAAGCATATCCTATAGAGACATCGAAATTAATTATTATTATGAAAGAAAGGTAGATTCTGTTCGCAAGTTACTCACACAATTTTTCTTTTTATTTTCCTTCTTTGTTCTTTTGTCTTCGACTTATGTTTTCACGTACCTGAAACAGAAAAAAAAAAATATATATATATATATATAAGTATGTATATAATAAAAACTCTATTACGAAATATTTAATTGGACAATAAGTAATATAGGATATTGCATTATTTTACTAATATTTATATATTATTTTTATAATGTCTTTGTTATCGCATTAATATTATATTTATATAATAAATTTATTAATATTTGAGTATATTAATACTTTTTACTAAAAATTCTGACATTATTTATTAGTCATTCCAAGATTATAATACAATATATTATAGTTGCATCTGGATATCAGTATAAACTACTATAACGAATATTTCGAAATTGTTTTTATCGATCGGCCCAATGAAATACAAATTTCTTATTACTATTATTATTACTATCATTATCGTTGTTATTATTATTATTATTATGTTATTATCGTTATTATTGTCGTTGTTATTATTGTTATTATTATTATTATTGTTGTTGTTGTTATTACAATTATTATTCTTATTATTATTATTATTATTATTATTATCATTGTTGTTGTTGTTGTTGTTATTATTACAATTATTATTATTATTATTATTATTATTATTATTATTATTATTATTATTATTATTATCGTTATTATTATTATCGTTAGTATTATTATCGTTATTATTATTATCGTTATTCTTATTATCGTTATTGTTATTATCGTTATTGTTATTATCATTATTGTTATTATCGTTATTGTTATTATCGTTATTGTTATTATCGTTATTGATATTATCGTTATTATTATTATTATTATTTTTGTTATTATTATTATTATTATTATTATTATTATTATTATTATTATTATTATTATTATTATTATTTCCGTGTGAGGTAGCTATTCCCCCATCGGGCGCCTCCCCAGGTAACGGATAGGGGGACGTCTTGTAGATATACAGGGTACCGGGGATTAATTTCCGGGGTGGACCAAAAATAGCTATGAGATGGACACCCAGAACAATAAACCAACCATGGGCAGTATCGAAGGAGAACAAGAGTTACGCTGCAGTGTGACAGACCCCCCAGTATCGGCGGCTGGAGAGGGTGCACAAGCAGGCCCGCAGTCGTCGTCATCTTGCAACTGCAGTCCTATGCCGGTGGCTGACTTGACCGGCGTTGGATTAGAAGCGACAAGCAGTAAAAATCCTTTTGAAAGGAGATCAAAAATCGGGCGAACATCACCGCAAACCCCGATCAAAGAGACAACCCCGAAAGGGAAAAGAGGTAGAGAAAGAGAGAGAGAGAGGGGGGGGGGAGAAAGAAAAAGAGGAAAAAATCTCCACACCGAAAATGGAGGACCCCGAGAGGACGATGATCATATCGCTAATGCAAGAAAAAAAGAAGAGGAGGAACTAGCGAAATGCAGGGATATTCTAAAGGCCATGAAAAGTGCAACTGAGCGCAAGAGAAATATCAGTGCAGCCGCTAAAAAAGGCATCCTGCTTTTGGGAGAAGCACTGGACGTCGTTGTACACCTGCGAGCATCGTGGAAAGCGATAAACCGCGAGACGAGGTACCCCAGGTCGAATTGCGGAGGAGGCCAACGAAAAAAGAGCGACGACGAGCCCGATAGAACTGAAGGCCGGAAAAAAAAAGAAGGAAGAGACGCCTCCCTCCCCCTCTTGGACGGAGGTAGTTAAGAAACAAAGAAAGCCGAAGAAGAAAACAGCGGAGACACCCGCCCAGACATTCGGCGAACAAGAGAAAGGCCAGGAAAAACAAAAAAAAAAAAAGGAATAAACCAAGACGGGCGAAACCTCGCCTGGAGGCCCTTCTGATCAAACCAAGCGGAGGAAGTACCTACGCGGAGATGCTCGGAGAAATCCGCAGCAAAATCAAACCGGAGGACTCTGAGACAGAGGTAAGATCGATTCGCCAAACAAGGGCGGGGGCGAGGTGCTCCTGGAATTGGACAGGGCCACAAAGAACAAGGTCGCCTTCGTAGACAAGCTCAGAAACATCCTAGGAGACAAGGCGATGGTTCGCCACTTGGAACCTAGGATGACGATAGAGATTAGGGACCTTGATAGCTTAACCACTGTCCAATAAGTGGAAGAGGCGATCAGGAGGGACACACAGGAGCGTACCGAAGATTTGAAGATCTGGCTCACGAAAGCTAATTGGAGAGGGCTTAAAATGGCCATCGTAGAGGTGAGCGAGCAAGGAGCAAGTCGACTTTGTAAGTTGGAGCATATCAAGGAAGGGTGGGTGATTTGCAGAGTAAGGCAAAGGGCGGTAGTCTCAAGGTGCTACAGATGCCTCGGATATGGGCACACCACTCGGAACTGCAAGGGCCCGGATAGAAGCAGACTCTGTCACAGATGTGGCGAAGCGAATCACCAGGTGAGAGAGTACCGGGCCTCGGAAAACTACTATGCTATGCTATGTACGGAAGAAGACAGAGGACAGGGGATACTCGAGCGTGACCATGTCCCTGGATCAGGGCGCTGTAGAGTCTTCAAGGAAGCTCTCAAGGAAGCCAAAAAGCTCCTGCGATGACGCGAGTATTACAAGCGAACCTTAACAGGAGCAGGACAGCAAACGATCTACTGTATCAGCTGGCTCAGGAGAAGAAGGCAGACCTGCTGTTGTTCAGTGAACAATATAGGGACAAGAAATCGCCCCTATGGTTCTCTGATCTCAGCGGCACAGCGTCCATCTGGATCCTGGAGCCAAGCAGGATACCAGTAGAGAACCACGGAAGCCGCCGGGGTTTCGATTGGATCAAATTTGGGGAAGTAACTTATTTTAGTTGCTACTTCACACCGAACACATCCACGACTTCCGGGAAAAAATAGACGCGCTGGAGGAAGTGGTCCGAAACACGTCAGGAAGCATCCTGGTGGCAGGCGACTTCAATGCTAGGACGGTCGAGTGGGGAATGCCACATCAAAACTCGAGGGACAAATACGTTATGGAAATGATGACCAGAACAGGGCTCTATGTCCTGGACGTTGGCTCCATCACAATCTTCCGGCGTCCCGAGTACACCGAGACGATTCCGGACATCTCCCTCGCAAATGAGGGCCTGTTACCGCGGATCGAGGAGTGGAAGGTGATCGAAGATTACACCGGCAGCGATCACCAATACATTATCCTGAACGTTCGCGGAGAACCACGGAGAGGCAGAGAGGACAAAGCGACCCCACGCGGATGGAATCTCAACAAGATGGACGCCGGAATCTTCAGTAGGACGATATCCCGGGAGATAGAGGAGACCGAAGATTTCGAAGAAACAGGAAAGGCTGCGACCGAAAGGCTTATAAAGGCTACTTTTCGCCACATAGTCTCGGCTTGCGATTCCGCCATTCCGCGCAAGAGATCTTGCCACGGCTAGCGACCTGCATATTGGTGGACTCCAGAAATCGCGGAACTGCGTCGAAAGTGCCTGAAAGCGAGACGAGCTGCACAACGGGCAAAAACAGGGAGCGATGCAAATGCCAAATCTGCGGAATACAAGACCGCGAAAAAGCAATTGCGTCGGGCCATAAATAAAAGCAAGGTCGATTGCTGGAGGAAACTGGGGGAGGACATTAACAAGGACCCATGTGGACTGGTCTACAAAATCGTAACCCAGAAGCTCGGGGCCCTGAAACCATCTCGAGCCATGGACACGAACACCATGGAAAAACATCGTGGGCACCCTCTTCTCGGTACACTCCACCAAACCGGAAATAGACTTCGGCCAAGTTGAGTTGACTGTCCTCTTTTCAGCGTAGAAGAACTGGAAAGGACGGCGCGAACCTTGCGAAATAAGAAGGCACCAGGACCCGACGGCATTCCGAACGAGATACTAAAAACAGTAGTGGAGCAAAACCCAAGATTACTGCTAAAGGCATATAATGCCTGCTTAGCAACTGATGTTTTCCCCTTGCGATGGAAAGCAGCGCGCCTCGTGTTCATCGGCAAGGACAAATGAGATCCTAGACCGCCATCGTCCTATCGGCCTTTGTGCATGCTCGACACGGCAGGCAAACTGCTCGAAAAATTAATTAAAGCGAGGTTGAGACTCGCGATCGAGGCCGCCAGCGACCTGTCACCGAAACAATACGGTTTCAGAGCGGGGCGATCAGTGATAGATGCGGTGCAAGAGATCGCAAAGGCAGTCCAGAAAACGGAGGACCACAACTGGCACTCGCGTCGAGTAATCCTATTGATGACGCTCGACGTAAAGAACGCCTTCAACTCTGCAAGGTGGTGTGACATCATGCATGCGCTGGAATATACCTTCCTAGTACCGAAGTATCTCCTGCGCATGCTCGATGACTACCTGAGAGATCGGACGATACTTTATCAGACCACGGAGGGACGGAAAAAAATTAGGGTCACGGCCGGAGCGGCCCAGGGATCTATCCTAGGGCCGGACCTCTGGAACATAGTTTACGACATCCTGCTGAGGACCAAAATGCCGGAAGAAACGCTCCTTATAGGATACGCGGACGATATCGCGGCCCTCATCGTGGCAAGTGACGTCGAACTGGCTCAGATAAAGTTGAACCAAGTCATGCGGACGGTCAGCGGCTGGATGGCAGATCGCAGTCTGCTGCTAGCTCTCGGAAAGACTGAAATAGTTATCCTTACAAAGAGGAGAATAAACGCCTTTCCCCCTTTGTTATTCGGAGAGGTAGCAGTAGAGGCCAAGCCTACGATTAAATATCTGGGCCTGACGATCGACCGCGGATTGAGCTTCTGGCCACAGATACAACAAACGGTGGACAAAGCAGCGAAGGGCGTTACTTCCCTGAGCAGGCTCATGGCCAACGTCACCGGGCCCAAAGCCAGTAAGCGTCGACTGCTCATGACCGCGGTACAATCGGTACTCCTTTATGGGGCTGAGGTGTGGGCGGACTGTCTCAGCAAGAAGGTATACCGGGAACGCCTTGCGCAGGTACAGAGGGGAGCAGCGCTTAGAATAGCCTCTGCGTACCGGACGATGTCCGAACTAGGCATCTTAGTGATCGCTGGAGTCATCCCCATTGCGCTTATGGCGAAAGAACGGAAAGAGGTGCACCTCAGGAAATCCGAGGTTGGAAAGGCGAGAGCAAGCG
>OU964961.1:3001375-3011375 GCA_918808275.2 Dolichovespula sylvestris
GGTCGGTCGGAACGGGTGTGACGATTAACGCGAAGTATTTAGAGAGACAACGAACCCTCGTCACCTTTGCTAACACTTCCTGTAGGGTTTACCGTCTCCTTTAGTCTGACACAGGAGACCCTTTTCTCGATACGTAGCCTAAAGAAAATTGTTTCCAACAATAGAAGAACCCGGAATCGCCTTTATTCAATATACACCTTATCCGTTGTATGAATTTAAAAGAAGACACTCTTTTTCCTTTCTACTGATATAAAAAAGCTGATATATTATACTTGGAATGCTGACTAGAAAAAAAAAAAAAGAAAGAAAAGAAATTCCTCGTTAATTATACCAAAATGACAATGAAAATTATATAAAAGAATCAATATTACTAAATGCATAATATTAATTCAATAATATATAATATTAATATTATAAATGAAGAAAATTGTATAAAATGATAGTGAAAATTATATATATATATAAAAATAAAAAAAAAAATGTGGCAACTGAAAAAAAAAGTAAGAACTTATATTTTTACGAAATGCTTTAATAAAAGCTAATTGAGAATATATGAGACCTATGATACTTAAAATCCAAGAAGATTATGAATATCGTAAAAGGAAAATAATAATAAAAAATATATATATATATTTATGTATGTATTAAACGGAGTGAGCCCAATGATACTAAAACGCAAATCAAAAATACTACACCTTTAAATCCAAGAAAATTATGAATATCGTAAAAAAAAATAATAATAAAAAATGTATATATTATATGTGTGTATATTTTAAACGAGGAAAGCCCTATGATACTAAAACACTGACTAATAATTACACGCCATTAAATCCAAGAAGATAATGGAAATCATTAAAAAATATACATATATATATATATATATATATGACGTATATAAACATAAACGTGAAGCAAATAAAAAAAAAATAAATAAATAAAAATCTCTGTTTTTACGAATGCTTAAAAATTACTTAATTAGAATATACAAGCTCTATCGTACTAAAAAAAACACACACACACACATTTAAAAACGTAAACCTTTACACTCCAGAAAGTCATGAAAATTGTAATAAAAAAGAAATTTCTTAAATATAAGAACGCAGTAATTTAAAAAGAAAAGAAAAAACGAGCAGAAAAAAAATTTCTCTTTCTACGAATGCTTACTAATTGCTAATTAAGGATATAAAATTCAAGTCTTACAGAAAACACACCAAAAGTGTAATCCTCGAAATCCAAGAAAATTCATGAAAATCACGAAAAAGAATAATTAGTCATGGTAAACAAAAAAAAAAAAGAAAAACAAGAAAATAAAATAAAAAAGTAAAAGTAAAAGACATGCATAAACGTAGAATCTTAAAAAAGAAAATAAATAAATAAATAAAAGAAAGAAAGAGAAGAAAGAAAAAGAGAAAGTTAAATAAAAAACATCTGTTCCTACGAATGCTTACTAATTGCTAATTCGAGAAGTACAAATGAAATCTGTACTTTTTATAAGACTTTCATCTCTCTCTCTCTCTCTCTCTCTCTCTCTCTCTCTCTCTCTCTTTCTCTATCTTTCTCTCTACATACATAGATAAAAACCCGAATGCTATACAATAATCGCACGGTGAACGATTTAGTATATTACAATCGTTATTAAGTTTACGATGTAACAAATGACTCGAAATCGAAATGACGATAAATAATCGTCGACAATATCGAAGACTCTCTTCCTCTCCCTCCCTTCCCCCCCCCCTCTCTCTCCCTCTCTTTCTCTCTCTCTTTGTCACTCTACCAAACAAAACATCCACTTACGTAGGTAGAGAGAGACACGAGTTCGAGTGTAAGGTAAACGACGTAGGCGAACGATCACGAAAATGAACGAGAAAGTGAGGAAACTAGTAGGGGTTAGAAGTGGGATGAGAAGGGGGGTTTGGAGTGGGATGGGGTTGGGTGGGGTTGGGTGGGGTTGATAGAGGAAGGTTCGTCCACCCCCTCCCCTCCCGTCGATCGTTTTAGCATGAAACCCGCGCGTCACAGCAACGTGACGGCTGTCGAGCACATTAATTTTCCCCGCCAATTAATCGTGCCTCGTTAATGCATGCGTGTACGTGTTTGCGGATCGTACTGTGCTAATCGTCCTGAATGTCAAACTAAGCGGCAAGAAATGATTTCTCTAACCAATCTGTTGTTGCGCGTTAACGTTATTGCTATCTATTTAATACTCCATTGGTTATAATCCTGCGAAAAAAAAAACGTTCTTTGCTTTTTTCTCGATAGTTCCCTTTTTTTATACTCTCTTTTCTCTTTCTCGTCTTTACCTTTTCATTCGTCGAACACGTGTCCGATGATTTTTTTAGAGGGGGAGAAAAAAGAAGAAAAGATAAGTGAAAAGAGAAAAAAAAGATAAAAATAAAAAAGAATATAAAAACAGGAGAAAAATCGGCGACGAGGGAGTAATTCTCTGATGGAATAAGATGGTACGAGACAATGGTCCAATCAGAGCCATTCATGTCCGTGAATAATTTTATTATTCTTGATTTTTCTTATTTTTAGAAGACATCTAACGTGATTGGCCTTGGATTCAATGAATGAGATTATATGCGTGTGCCTGTCTATCTGTCTCTGTGTGTGTGTGTGTGTGTGTGTGTGTGTGTGTGTGTGTGTGTGTGTTTCGATACATATCTTTTTCGTGAGATATCGAAGTTACATATTCACGAGTGAGAATGTGTGCACGTGGGTGTATGTTTATATATATATATATATATACATATATATATATATATATATATATATATATATATATATATATATATATATGAAACAGACGATACATCCAGATTAATTATTCGATTTCCAAAAAATATTATATATAAATATTATATATAAAATATTGTATATATTTTTCTCTTTTTTTTTTTCACAACAACAACATTACTAGGTATACGCGTATGTAAATTCTAAACGAAAGTAAATAAATTAAAATTAAAAAAAAAAGAAAACAAAAGAGAAAAAAAAATCGGGGATAAAGTTGATGCATCTTGCTTAAAAATGAAATTATTCGATTTGAAAAATTATATGCATAGAAAGTAGTAATAATAATAATAATAAATAAGGAATAAACAAAATTATTTTATATTATTTAAATACAAACGCACACACGTGTATAATAGACGTTACTTCCGATGATAGATATCTTTTATCTCGTTTTTAACTCCGATCGAATTTAACGAATGAGAAATTACCAAATTTATATAACGTCGGCAACGACGAAATATTCCAATTTACGTTAAACTGTAAACCCAGAAAATTGCCTTATTTTTCAGCCACAAGAAAGCAATAAAGGTGAAAGGAAACGATAAAGTAAAGGATACGATCATTCACGAAAATCCATCTCCTGGTTCTTTTTCTTTTTTTTTTTTTTTTCTTTTTTTGTAATATTACTTAAGCCAAGCCGCACAAGGTAAGAAGGAGAGAAGAAAGGAAATGAAAAAGAAATGAAGAAGGAAAAAGAAAAAGAAGAAAGAAAAAATGACGACGAATGAAACGTTTAACGCTGACACGAAAAGACACACACACACAGAGATATAATATATATATATATATATATATATATATATATATATATATTATACATACATACATACATACATACAATGATGCATACATACATATATTTGTAGATGTGATCGAACAAAAGTTTTAGTAGTACTACATAAATCCAGGCTAAACGGTAACTCTGAATCTTGCATGAATCTACTCGATTGTGTGTTACCTGACGAATAGTCGAACCTTCTTCCTCCCGCGAATAGATCTTTTTCCAAGAAAAAGCTTTTCAACAATTTGCATGGATATGACGGGTAGAGGGTGGTTGGTGGGGGGGTTTGGAATGGCGACGAGTCAGAGCGTAAAAAGAACGATCGCCGAAGATTACCTGGAATTGTGAGAACGCGAAAAAAAAACAAAAAAAAAACCTATTTATAACGGTTAGTACTTTTTTATTAATCAATGATAAATATTTGATAAAATAAATAGTCAATAAATATATATGTATATATATGAAGTTTTGAATAGTGTGAATAATTAATCGTTACGATTGCTGCGCAATTCATAGATATTTTATTGTAAATAGAGCGAATATTATTTTGAAAATAGTGATCAAAAGTTTATTAAAATATCGATAACCGAATAAATATAACCGGCAAAAGGAGAAATGACGAAAGATAAAATTAAAGAATAAAGAATAAAGAAAAAGAGAAAGAAAAAAGAATACTAAAAAGATTGTCAATACTATTACTATATATATACATTACTATAGATACTACATATAAAAGTCTACCTATAAACTCGAAGGATAATATCTCAGGAGAAATGAACGAAAATATAAAAAACTGCGTTATTACATCGGTATACATTCATTCATTCATTCATTCATTCATTCATTCATTCATTCATTCATTCATTCATTCATTCATACATACATACATACATACATACATATGCGAATTTTAGCACGCAGATTTGACATAATCGATTATTTACGGCAAAAGAAAAGAAAGAAAAAGAAAAAAGAACCGGAGCGAAAGAAATGACCAAAAATTGTGCTCCGATTGAACGTAAATAACTAATTAAAATAATTCGAAGAAAGGTGAGAGAGAGAGAGAGAGAGAGAGAGAGAGAGAAGAAAAGTGGAGTGGGGATCGGGAGGTGGGAGATCAGATAGAACGCAGAAAAGTAATTTCGAAAGTTTATCCACCGCGATCATATCGATATTCCAAGTTCTCGAGTAAAATCCTTCCTCTATCCTTAGGTTCAACCCTCCCGTCAACCTACCACCTATCTCTCCACCCCTACCCCCTCACAGTTTTCTTTAAAATAAGTTCGTTCGCCTCAAGATTCGGCTTCATCCTCTCCTATCACCATCCGCTCCCTCCTTCCTCCCCCCTACCCTACTATCACCATCCTTGTATTCGGTAATTATATTGAAAATAATTTACCGGGCGTAGGAAGAGAGAATAAAGTAGAGATAGACAGACGGATGAAGAGATAAATAGATAGCGAGAGAGAGAGAGAGAGAGAGAGAGATAGAAATAGAAATAGAAATAGAAATAGAAAGTGCAGACGACTAACTCGTTCGTTCGAGAATAAGAGGATGATTTAGATTAAGATCCAAGATAGCCTTGCGAATTTACTACTTCTGAAACTCAACATGGCGGTCCTATGATACTGTTACTGCTGTTATTGCTGCCGCCTTTACTACTTCTGCTGGTAGCTAAGCCTAGGAAAATATCAAGAGAGAGAGAGAGAGAGAGAGTTTTGACGGGGTGTGATGGTAGAGAAAAGGTAGGAAGAAATAAGCAAGCAAGCAAGGAAGGAAGGAAGGAAGGAAGGAAGGAAGGAAGAGAGAGGGTTGAAATTCATTTCCCTAATGGAGGAAGGAATATCGCTTCTAACGACGCTCGGTAGCTAAACAACCCTCGTCCACTTCTACAAACTTATCCTCAACCCTCTGTCAACCAACCCTCTTCCATAGTAACCAAGGCCCATCCTGCTGCTATCTTGCATCCACTTTAAAATCTTGCTTTTAACGTCTCTCTCTCTCTCTCTCTCTCTCTCTCTATATATATATATATATATATATATATATATATATATATATATACACATTTTGCTCTTTCAAAGATATTCGAATGGCCGCAGCATAGGCAGCAGTCTCGCTCGTTAAAATTTATAGAATTCATTGGGAATTCAAGAACACGCAACCCAGACGCAAGCGGAATTCTTTTCAATACCCTCTTCCTCCGTCTCTCTCACTCTATCTCTCTCTTTATCTATCCTTCTCTTTATCTCTATTTCGTTCTATCTTAAGTCAGTATAAACTGTCCTGCAGAATCCTGGCTATGTGCGACCCCTTCTGATAACGCGTATATACACACGCGTGTATACGTACGTACGTGGATTTACGCGATAAGAATGCTGACGTCGTTGATCGGATTTGGAGAAAGGAAGAGAACGAAGAAAGAGAAGGTAGACAGAGAAAGAGAGAGAGAGAGAGAGAGAGAGAGAGAGAGAACGTGGAAGAGAGGATATATATATAAGGTAAAGGCTTTACGATCCGGGAATTTAAAGCTTTGTTTGGACTTGTCTTTTCTCTGGACTGTGCACGTCTTGAATTAGAACGAACAAATGTTGGAAACGGGTTTCTTGTATCGTACAATTCCAATCGGAATTCGAAGAAGGGGAGAAAAGAAATCCAATAACGAGTTCAAGAAAGTGTGTAAATTTTTCTCCCTCTCTCTCTCTCTCTCTCTTTATCTCTCTCTCTCTCTCTTTTCTTTTTTTTTAAATTCGCATTTGTCCGTTTACGTACGCATGTACGTACGCATGCATATACGTACGTATGGGTTTATACGTGTTAACGAAAAGAAAAATTTTTATTTACATTCCCGTTTACTTTCGTTCGTACGATTATATTCGTGTTTTTACTTTTTATTTTATTTAATTTTTATTCCGTTTCGTTTCGTTTCGTTTTCCTTTCGTTTCTTGTACAAAGCATTAATTAATTCCACGTAACGATTAGAAAGCAATCTGAGAAATAAAAAGAAGAAAAAAAAAGAAGTGAAAAAGAAAAAGTTAATCGTACTGTTCGTACGTAATAATTGTAATCAATCGATATATATATATATATATATATATATATATATATTCTCATGCGTTACAGATTATTATTCATTCATGAGAGTATTTTTCGAACATTTTTAATCAGTTTATCGAATGATTCGTCCAATATTTTATAATAATACATCGATACGTAATAAAAATGATATCGGTATTACACAAATTGATATAACTGCTGTCGGTATTTTAATTGAGATATTTGTAAATAATAATAATAATAATAATAATAATAATAATAATAATAATAATAATAATAATAATAATAATAATAATTCGTCAGTGTTTTAAACAGACGGTCAATATTTATAATTAAATTAAACGGAACCGTGATACTTAATTATGTGTGTGTGTTTATATGATCATTGATCATACAAATTGATCATTGATATTTTATTATATATATATATATATATATATATATATATATATATATATATATATAATCATATATACCGACCATATGTTCAACAAAATACTTAAAAAAAATTATAATTAATCAAATTCGATTGAATAATAATACCAATAGCATAACACGATATATATATATATATATATATATATATATATATATATATATATCGATCGCTATAACTCGATGTACTTCACGGACAATTTATACGATTTGTTTTAACCTCTCGAAAAAAGAAAAAAAAAGAGATTAGAAACGTCAAAATTTCAAATGCGATTGTACTCGATAATAACGAACGATTGAAGCAAAACAAATTATTAAAATTGACTTCCTTAACGAAATATATCGCAACGTCGTTACGTATATATAACAATAATAAAGAGAAAAGAGAAAGAAAAAAGATAATGCACGGTTCAAAGTTCGATAATGATCCCGACGATGATTGTTCCTGCGAGGAGATCATCGTCTCCCGACAACCCAAGCCGTCGTCATATCATTCTCGGTAAGATAATTACGATTAAATAAAAAGTTTTAACACTTATTATATTATCTCTATCCGTTATTCTAACAAATCGTAAGTATTAATAATATTGTAATGCGACGGAAGGAAGGATACAAAGAAAACGAAAGATACGATTTATCAGAAGATGATCGACAAGTTCGATCCTTGCGTTTGCCCGGAAGAAAATCTTCGATACACCGAATCGATCGACAGAGAAATGATTAAACCGTTATCGTTGACTTTGAAAGACACGTGCTGGTAAGTAAGCCTTATATCCTTTCATTAAAATTAACAGTTACGTTATATTCGAAATATCAAAACTCGTACGAGTCAGAAAGAAAGAAGGAAGTGGAAGAAAAAAAAAGAAAGGAAAAAAATGAAAGAAAGAAACAAAAAGAGAAGGAAAGGATAGAACAAAAAGAAAAAGAAGTCGATTACGCCCGTAAGGAGAAACGACACATAACGTTTTGTAATAATAAAATAATATTGCATAACGTTGTTGCGTCCCTTCTTTTATCGGCTATCTATTTATTCGATCGATTTGATCAATACTTCAAATAAATCCCCGATGTAATTATAACGGAGTATTAGTTAAACCCAGAAACTACCTAAACATTTAATTATTTATAAACGAACAAAATATTTATATATATATATATATATATATATATATATATATAGAGAGAGAGAGAGAGAGAGAGAGAGGTGTATCGAACGTTTATTTACTTTCAATGAAATACTTAACGATAATTAATAAAAAAATACCGATCGAATAAATACAGATTGGTTATTTTCACATAAACCATAACGCAACGTTGTAACGTTGAAGGTGTAATAATGCCGTTTATCTTAGTTCACCACAACCCCCCCCCCCGCCCACCTAAAAAAAAATGATCAATAAAAATAAAAATCGATACTCGTTTAGAATTAAAGAAATAATAATACTTCTCCGTACACTATTTTGAACTGTTCAATTATCTAACGAGACTTATAACATTAATGTGGATGAAAGATTTTCAATTTTACATTCCGAGACTCGCTGTTGAAGCGAATTAAAGGAGGAAGAAAAAAAAGAACTAGAAAAACGATTTACCTAAATAATTTTTGCATTTGAACGATTCGTGTCAATTTTTCTTTTTTTTTTCTTTTTCTTTTCTTTCTTTTTTTTTTGTTAGCGAGACAGACATGGACAACTTGAAAAAGAAGGATAGAAATAAGAACGACAGCAGGATGACTACGAAGAAGAGAAGTAAGGCTCATCGAACGAAAGAATTAAACGACAAAGATTGTTCGATAATTTATTGCAACAAATTCAAGGACGACGAACAATTACAGGAACATCTGTGCCCGTTCAAGGCTACGAGAACTCAGGTTTCTATAATTATTATATATACGACGATATATAACAATGGAGAATTTTTAATTAGATCTAAGAAAAAGAAAAGAAATCATACCCCCTACCCCCGTCCGTTCGTAAAAATATTTTCCTTATTCGTAGTACGTACCAAATTTGATATTTTATATTACAGGAGAACATCGAATGGACCGGAGGAAGTGGTATCAGTACTTGCACGTTTCCCACAATAGAAAAACGTACGTTTATATCGTTCGTCATCGAGTGTATAAAATACGTATTACGTTTTGAGAAGTATAATCGTTTCCCTTTTTTACAAAAATATTCTAAGATCTCGCGTAATACGAATATTCCGTGGTTATATAAAATATAAAACGCTTCGCTGCGTGTAATAAAACGCAACTTCCTTTTGAGAGCTCATATCCCCTACTACCCTTTCTATCTATCTATCTCTCTCTCTCTACCTCTACAAGCTCCACCCCTCATTCATACCCCCTCGCAATCCCCACCCACCTTTCTTCTTCCCCATCTCCGACTCTCGAGTTCTTTCGCGAAATGAAATATTTCTCTCGTGGGAGAAAAGTAAATAACGCTTGGTGCCTGGTCCATTCACGATGATTCTCAACTATAGAGAGAGAGAGAGAGAGAGAAGAGAGAAGGAGCGGGAGAGGAAAAAACTTGGGAGGGGAGAGAGAATAACGAATCATTAAAAAATATTTCTCATTCTAACAAATATATCTCTCTCTCTTTCTCTTTCTTCCTCTATCCCATTCATTCGTCCATCCATCTATTTTTTTTTCCCCCCATTCACGCTTTATATACGAGAATGGAATGGAAAAATAAAAGGAGAAGATTAATAACGAAAAACATTTTATATTCCGTATTCAGTGGGCGTATGCGATGTCACGTTTGGTAAAATCGAAGGTAAATTCGATGGACGAGACGTTAGATCGAAAGATCCATTCTTCGATATACCGTCTATTCCTCCCTGCAATTTGCCTGATCTCGTCGAAAGAAAACCGGAACCCGAGGTACTAGCCACGGTACTATTATTGTCGGCAAATGACGATCTAAGGGA
>OU964961.1:3023875-3026375 GCA_918808275.2 Dolichovespula sylvestris
ATCAAAAATCATCCGTCGATCAATCGTCGACGATACATCTTGGGGAATACGTTTGCTCGTCCAATGTTAAAACAATGATAAGGATTTATCGTTAATAATTTTCATCGTTAAACTACATCAGAATGAAATATGATCGATAATATACTATTTCGTTCGTTCTACGAAATCTATTCCATCCATCGACGATCTTTCCCAGAACGAGACTCGAAACTTTCTATTTAACACGAAAACATAGGGAGTACCTTTAACGAGTCGAAGCGTGATACAATATACATAATTACCGATCGCGAAATCACCACAGTGTGACGTAGTATTTGTTATGTAATGTTTATCCCTCCCTCAGGAATAGTTCCGGTTCGGCGCATTATAAATGCAAATGGATTGGTCCTTCCGTTTCAAGCAAACAAGTGTGAGTAAAATACATATACATACACATACATATATATATATATATATATATATATATATAGACAGAGAGAGAGAGAGAGAAAGACAGAGAAACTAATCGAGAGAACAGACCATTTCTTCCCCCCCCCTCTCCCACCCTCTCTCTCTCTCTCTCTCTCTCTCTCTCTACGAATAATCAAATTAAATTTCAATTTACGACGAGAGCTTTTGCTCTCTAAGAACGATGCGTGTGTGTATGAGAGAGAGAGAGAGAGTGTGTATGTGTGTGAAGTAAAAAAAAAAAAAGAAGAAAAATTAAAAAGACGATGTCATTAAAGGAAGTAACAAGATTTTCTCTTACTCTTATTTTTTTTTCGCTTTTTCTTCTTCTTCTTCTTCTTCTGTCTTTTTCACAGACGTTTGAAATAAAACGACGATAAATAATTGTTCTTGAATTCCGGTGCGTATTAGATCAAGCGAGATAATAAACTATATCTCATCGCAATGTCGTTATTGCCAGTTTGCGAGGCTCAGCTCGAGCGAGAATGATCTCTTTGAAATTCGTTAATTCAGTGAACCAGAGAGTGATCCGAATGGGTCGATCATTGGTGAAATTAGCGCGATGACCGATAAAAGAAAACGGGAAAAAAAAATAAAAATGAGAGAGAGAGAGAGAGAGAGAGAGAAATAAGAAGAAAAAATAACGTAAAATGGAGCGTCTCATTTTACGCGACAATTCCGTTTATACTGCAGTTATTATTTTGATCGCGAAAAAATATTGTTTTACTGCACTATCGCGTGTTTACATTTTATATAACTAATTTCTCTTAAATATAATACGTATTTATAATGCATATATATATATATATATATATATATATATGTTTCGTAACTTTCGAACGAAGTTTCCTCTTAAGAAAATTTCTGAGCAACAAGAAGGATATAATATAATATACATACATTCCTAACGAGTTTGGCTAATGAAATCTGCTCTTTAGAATTAGAAACTTTGTCGGCTCTATTCTCTCTCTCTCTCTCTCTCTCTCTCTCTCTCTCTCTCTCTTTGTCTCTCTCTATCTCCCTCTTTAGACTTTCTTCTCACTCTTTGTCGTACTCCTAACACTCACGCAAGCCAACGCGGAAGTTGGGCGGGTTGAAGGTCAGAAACCACCCCATAGACACCGCAAGAAACTGCCGCAATTGCGGTTTGTACGCGGCGCCAGTCGCGGGAAACGTTCCGTGGCACGATGAGCCGCGAAATTCACTCTCGAAACCACGGCCACATTTTGCTACCGTACTTGTTTCATTAGAATATATCAACGGTTACACTACCATGCATTAACAAGATATATATATACATACATACATACATACATACATACATACATACATACATACATACATATATACATACACACACACACACACACAATATATAAATTACGATGAATTCGCTTGAATTCATGAACGATCGATGACTAAAATATTTTGTAATTTACGTATTACGTGATAATAACCGTATTACTGCGTAATCGTTTATCGTTGAATCGAAAGAAATTTTCTTTTTTCTTGTCTTTTTTTTTTTAACGATTAATAAAACGTAGAAATATTTAGATAATTTTTATTCCCCGTGACATGATACGAATTTATGGATGTATCGAGAAAAAAATTTTACGTATAGTGGAGAATTGATTTATTTATCTATTTATCCATCTACGTATTCATTTATTTATATTGTGACTATCAAATAAATAAATAAATAAATATATATATATATACATTTCCATCTATTATATCGATAAGAAAAAAAAAATTGACGGCTCTCCCGTATCTGTAATAAAGAGATAAAAAGAAAATAAAACAAATAAAGAAACAAGAATAAATATTGTTCGATTTGCAAAAAAAAAAATTGTCAAAAAAAAAATAAGAAGAAGGAGGAGGAGGAGGAGGAGGAAAAAAAAGAAAAAAAAAGGAAAAAAGAAAATGAACAAACGACCGCCTAAGTGACCAAGCAAGCAACAAACTAACCAACCGACCAACCTGTTCTGCTGTTCGTCGACGGTAACAGACTCGAGGGTGGTTTGTAGACGTTGACCGAGGCAACGGGGTTGCT
>OU964961.1:3033875-3053875 GCA_918808275.2 Dolichovespula sylvestris
ATGTTTGAAACGGAAGTAGTTCGATTTCAAACATTTCTTTCTTCGACTCTTTTCGCGATATGTCTCGTGATATTTTTCATTGTTTAAAAAAAAAAAAAGAAAAGAAAAAAAGTTTAGGATAGATTAGAAATAAAGGATATGAGAGGGATAGGACGAGACAAGAGAGAACGTAACAAAACCACCAGATGGAAACAAACGTAATCGAAAAAGGAACAAATAGGATCGAATAAGACTGAATGGGATCTGATGGGATTAAATAAAAATCGAATTTGGACGAAAAAGGATCGAATAAAATCTATAGTTGGATCAAATAGGACAGAATAAAAGGAAAATAGAATCTAATAGGATCGAATAGTATCGGAATGGGACTTAATAGGATCGAATAGGACCGAATATAATATAAAAAATTATCTAATAGGACCGAATAGGACCGAATTATAAATCCATAGGATCGAATAAGATCTAAACGGATCAAATATGATCGAATATGATCCGAAATCGATGTCTTATTCGATCCTCTTCGGTCCTATTCGAATAGTATTCGTATCCTTTTCGATCCTCTTTGATCCTACTCGATCCTATTCCATTCTTATCCGTTTCATTCGATCCTATTTGAACCTTGTCCGATCCTATTCGGTTTAGTTCGATCTTATTCGGTCATTTCCGGTCCTATTCGATCCTATTCCATTCTATTCGAGCCTATTAGGTCCTATTCGTTCCTATTTGAAATCCTATATTCATTACATTCTCTCCTATCATATCTCAAACAATGTAATATATCGTAAAGTGTGAAGACCGGATAATAGAGTGTTTCAGACAAAAGTTGTGCGTTTCTTTTTTCTTTTCTTCTTCTTCTTCTTCTTCTTCTTCTTCTACTTTTTTTTTGGCGTAAAATATGATGCAAACAAAATTATCAACTTTCATTTTTTAAAAATGTATAAATATATCGATTCGAATTCATTTTTCGAAATGTCCCTCGAATCATAAATGAATGAATGATGGCGTTTACATATTTCCTTTTCAATATCATACAATCTTTATTTAAATATTTATATATATATATATATGAATAAAAAAAATTTAATTCGATTTGATTTTAGAAGATGAATCACCCTATGAATGACATCTAACGTCTTTCGACGTGTAAGTACCGTACGTACGTACGTTTATACATACAAAACAAAATGTTATTAAATAAATAAATAAAGCAAAACAAAAAGAAAAGAAAAAGAGGAGTAAAGAAGAGATAAAGAAAAGGAAAAAAGAAACGAAGAGAATAACACCGAAAAAAAAGCGAATTAATTTTCGTTAGTAGTCCATAGAAGGATGATTAAAAAAGAGAGAGAGAGAGAGACAGAGAGAGAGAGAGAGAGAGAGAGAGAGAGAGAGAGAGAGAGACGCGCGCGAAGAGAACACGTAAACACACGAGGTATAGATTTTCTCGCGAGAGTGATCTCGATAACTTTGAACGATACACTGACGCCATTGTAACATCGACCATGACGGATACGCCATTGTCCGTGACGAATTTCACTTCGCAGAGTAGTGAGAATGTCCGATGCCGCCCACTTTCTTCATTAATCTTAGTCGGATGGTCAGAAAATGAGGATACCAAAGGTCGATTCTCACCGCCCACGCCACATCGACGATCAGAACCCTCCCACTCAAGCAACCACGTACGTGAAATAAAAAAAAAAAAAAAAAAAAAAAGAGAGAGAAAAAGAAAAAAGAAGAAGAGGAGGAGGAGGAAAAAATACACGAATGTACATACACGTGGAGTTTGAATGTTCAAGGTTAGTAGTCGGTTGTGTGCGTATATGTTTGTGTTTGGTGTTTGGTGTTTGGTGTGTGTGTGTGTGTGTGTGTGTGTGTGTGTGTGTGTGTGTGTGTGTGTGTGTGTGTGTGTGTGTGTGTGTGTGTGTGTGTGTTGTAAGCCTATCGTGATGGTGGACGAAAGATGGAAGGTGCCGGAGTTAATCGGATGTGTGTGCAAGCGTGCATGAAATAAGTGAATCTGACGGTTAACCATTGAACAAAAAGATGGAAGTTTCCAGGACTTTCTAGTCGTATGTGTTTATATGTATGGGTGAGATATATTGATCGGTAGATAAAACAAAGAAACGGAAGGTTCCACCAGTATTAGTTGTGTGTGCGTTTTGATATAAGACAAATTGGTCAACGGAGCATGATTTGTCTTTTGCGAGGTGCGTACGTTTATGGAAATAACAAAGGAGTAGAGATATTGAGAGAGAGACAGACAAAGAGAGAGAGAGAGAGAGAGAGAGAGAGAGAGAGGAGTGAGAGAGAGTAATGAAAGATGACGAGAGTGAGTGGTACGACTCTCTTGTGATTCCGTAGCAAGAGAACAAGAAAGAAAGAGGACGAAGGTGTCCCGAGTGGAACCAAGTCTTGAGTAGACCAACGAGAGGAAGAGAGATCAGGGAGCTGAACCAAGAGTATATAACGCGTAGTAGTCCTGAGTGGAACAACAAATAGTAAAAGCCTTGATTAAGTCAGGGAAAGGAGGAAAGTGTCGTAATATATTGGGTCGTCCGGAAAATTCGTGCCGATTTTCGAACGCGGAAGATTTTAATTTTAGTATGCATTTATTAAATTATTAGTATTATTATTATTATTATTATTATTATTATTATTATTAAAATATTAACGGCACGAATTTTCCGGACGATCAGAAATATAATCGTCGTAACACCTGAAGTATAATATTTGTTATTAATCAAGTGTATATCAAACCGAGAGTAAGTGGTCTCAGTTAGCCAATTCGTATCTAACAGGTAGAGTTGATATATATATATATATATATATATATATATATATATATATATATCAGACTTCCGTTTGTTATACGAGTATATCCAACTGATAACGCTCGTCTAAAAATTCGATTTTTATGACACTGAATGCATCAGGGTAGTTCCCTAAATTTCTTTCACGCCACGCTACGAATGACTATGAGAAAAAAGAGGAAGGAACTTATGGGACACCCTAATATGTACTTGTGTAAAGCTTGAAGGTTATTCCAAAAAAAAAAAAAAGAAAGAAGTTCTTTCGTGGACGAAGCGAAATGAAATAATATCGTAGGGGAAATGTTATTTTCGTACACCCCTGGTCAGCCCCAAACGCGTTTCTACACAAGTTATTTAAAAACTCAATTATCCTTATCTCCTTGGACTCTTTAACGATAATTTTGCTTTCTTCTTTTTTTTTTTTTTTTCTTAGATTCCTTCCAATGCAAAATCACAGGATCATCGCCTTAGAAACTTTTGGCCAATCCTGTGCGAGAAAAAAAATTTATTTCGTTCTCGATGACTATGCTGAATTTTCAATGTATTTTATTTTTTATCCTTTTTTTTTTTATGTCAACGCCATCATCGCTGATATTTCGAATTCGAATAATGTTTCAATGGTGGAAATTTTGTTTCCTTTTTTTTCTTGTTTCTTTTCCTTCTCTTTCCCATTTCTTCCCCCCAAGTCGATTTTCGATGGACGAAATGTTATCAGGAATGACTTTGGAACACATTTTCAGGAAATACATTCGAAGTCGACTTCGAACCTGGATATTTCCGTCGGCAAACGACGTTCTGTTGACACTCGGTATCATGCCACTCTGGGAATTCTATTTTCAGTATTTACAAGTATAGATACTTGTTGCATTTATCTATGGAAATGAAAAAAAAAATTATATACGATATATATATTGTACTTATACGTACATATCTCAATGCGAGACTCGCTTGTAAATATGTTCGTTTGATGGCGATTGATTTATTTCAATTTTTTTCTTTTCTATTTCTTTTTTTTTTTTTTTATTTTAGTATTATTGTTCTTCTTACGATTACACGTTACACAATTGAACGTGTTCTACATTCGTAAAATATATCGGTCGGCACGTGCGACCTACTTGAAAACTACTTTCATTTTCTCCAGAGATGGTCCCGATTTCGAAATGGGAGAAAGAAGAGAAGAGAAGAGAAAGGAAAAAGAAAAAGGATAGGGGGGGGGAGAAAAAAGTAAAAAGAGGAAATAATTTTCTTTTGTAGCCTTCGAAGAAAATCGGATAGAACGGAACGAAGCCAAGTCTTTTTTTTACCTGGCTTGACAACGAAAACGAAGAACACGTTAATCCGGATTGAAAGGAACGTCATATCTGGTTTATTTTATTTTTATTTATTTTCTTTCTCTCTTTCTTTCTCTCTCTCTCTCTCTCTCTCTCTCTCTCTCTCTCTCTCTCGCTTTTTCTCTTCATTTTTTTCTTTTTTTTCATTCTTTTCGTTTTCAATTTTTTTTTCCCAGCAAACGACGAAGACGAATTTTCCAAACGATCCATTTTCTCGTTATCCGTACGAATAATATATTTCCATCTTTCTCATTCGAAATTATTGGATCGATCAACGATTAATGTCGACATTTCCGCAATAACCGACAAGCCAGGAATTTCTATAGGCATCAAAGGTTCATAGATTATTTTAAAAATTAATTGCTCATTTTTCCCGACTTTTTTCGTGTTAACTATTATTACTTTTCATTCTTTTCTTTTTTTTTTCGATTGACTTTCTTTTTTTTATCAGGATGTGAAACTACACGGGATCCAGGAATTTTTTTACGATCTGACAAAAAAAAAAGAGAATAATTAGCTTACCGAATTACGATAGAAGACAAAAAAGAGAGAGAAAGAGATAGAGAGAGAGAGAGAGAGAGAGAGAGAGAAAGAGAGGGATCGATTTTTTAAATCAGTTCATAGATACTCTCGGCACGAGACGTGTATCAAAAATTTCGAATATTAATTAATGGCCAATTCGATAAATTCGTGACCGAATGTCACGAAGACGTATCAGGATTATAAAAAAAAACAAAATAAAAAAAAAAAAAAGAAATAAAAATAAAGAAATAGAAACAGACATAAAAACAGAACGAAGAGAGAGAGAGAGAGAGAGAGAGAGAAGAGAGAGAGAGAGACCAATAGCCGACCTTACGATTCCTCGTTTCGTTTTGAAGTACCAAGGAGAAGTACTAAAACGAAACGACGGTGATACGAATCGTGCGAAAATAGGAGAGACGTGGAAGGATCATGTCCTTTCGTAAGATTGCTACTACGACTCGTCCTTCTTCTCTTCGCTACACTTCACTTCACTCTCTCTCTCTCTCTCTCTCTCTCTCTCTCTCTCTCTCTCTCATCCGAGCTTTTTAGAGGACCGTCCATGGAGTACGAACTGCTAAGGTTATTTAAATTCTTTAAGAAAAATGAAATCTCCCTTGTGCATCGTTATAGTCATTTTCGCTCGCCTAACTTAAAGATAACGTAAAGGAAAACGAAATAGAGAGAGAAAGCGAGAGAGAGAGAGAGAGAGAGAGAGAGAGAGAAAGAGAGAAAGAGACGAAAAAGGAATGAAAGGATATGAGTACGATAATCGTTGCGTGTGAAATTCAGGAATATAAAAGAATTCCGAACTCTAAACTTTTGGTTAGCAGATTTTCTTTCCATCTACAGGAGGTTAAAAAAAAGAAGAAGAAGAAGAAGAGAGAATAAAAATAAGGGGAGAGAAAGAGAGAGAAGGTGGAAGGAAAACACATTGGAAGTAAACGATCCCTTTAAAATATATCCCCAAGGGACTTTCACCTCGACTGTGTAGTGGTACTTACTATCGATCCGCCCTTTGTCTCTCTCTCTCTCTCTCTCTCTATCTATCTATCTATCTATCTATCTATATTTCTCTCCTTTCAATTCGATTAAAGCCGTCATATATCTTTTTCCCGTTTCGTTTTCTACGAAGGAAAGAGCACCTAGAACGTATCCTATGTAAAGAGATAACAAAGAACGATACGAAGGAAAACTAGTAAAACTACACACACACACACATACGCGCGCGCGCGCGCGTGCGTTTTCTGTAATGCTTAGGTGATAGTTCTACATCACTAAGAGAAAGAAAATTTACCGTTAGGGTAAGGGTTAGATAGTGTTTAAGTATAAAAAAGACAAAATGGTTTTGGTCTCGTCGAAAAGAGGAGGTCTATATGCATACATACGTGTGTATCGAAGCGTGTATCGATTTAGTAGAAGGACGAGATGGAAGGTGGAGAAGGTTACAGGGATGATAGTGGTGAGGAAACACCCTTCCCACCTGCCCCCCCCCTTACCCTCCTCACCCTCCTCATCCTTCTCCTCTTCTCTCTATGTGACACAATACTAAATTCATATTCTTGTAGATCGGGCTTACGTTTCCGCAACGACATAACCTTTTATCAATGGTTCTCTATCCTACGTGTCGATATTGTATTCAAATGATATAAAAGAGAAAGAGGAAGAGAGAGAGAGAGAGAGAGAGAGAGAGAGAGAGAGAAATTTTATCGTGTTATTGTATTTTTTTTTCTTTTTTTTTTTTAAAGAAAAAAATAAAAGAAAAATACAATGTAATTTAACCGTAACAATGTACGATGGTAATTCGTTATTCGAGAATCGATAACTACGAAGTCAACTAAAGGACAATGAAAACGATAATAATAGTAGGTAGATTACACGCGCTAATACACAACGTATTGTTCGGCATAGTTCGTCAACGTGTTCATTAATTACCTAAATGCACTACATCATGACGTGCTTGGTGTACTTTGGGTTCATATATTCCCTTCCTAATTTATTGATTTATACGGACGATGTATAATTGCGTTAATAATTAATATCTCTAATTAATGCACATTCGCTAATGGAAAGATTTTATATGTCGAGCAGATGGACGGAGAAAAGAAGGAATAAAAACAGAAAAATGAGAACAAGAAAAAAGAAAAAGAGAAGAATAAAATAAAGGGTATTAATTAAAAGAAGGATAAAATAAGAAGATAAAGGATATTAATTAAACTTAACCTTCTCTCTCCCTCTCACCCCCCCCCTCTCTCTCTCTCTCTCTCTCCTTCCTTCGTTATTAAAAAGAAAATTTTCTTTTCGTCATCGTCAAAGAAAAGCTTTATACAATATTTTCTTAAAAATAAGTAGGTATGCCGATTATTGCTACGAATAAAGCTACGAGACGATAAAGAAAGAGCGACGAGTGGGTGCTTACAAAAAAAAAAAAAAAGAAGAGATAAAAAATACAAAATGAAAAAACAAAGGGGAAACAAAGAAAAGGAATAAAGAAGCAAACAAAAAGGGAAAACTCGTAAGGAAGGGAACGCGCATAAATTAAGCGCGAACACTGGATCAGAGACCGAAATAAAGACCGTCTGTTTGTCGAGCACTCAGGATATCCGCATGAAAAGTTCTCCGGTAACGGTTGGAGTGGCCATTTTACCGACCGAAAAATATAGTACCAGACTTACGGCCGCAAATTTTCGAGAGAATTTATGCTCTCTCTCTCTCTCTCTCTCTCTCTCTCTCACACACACACGCACTATCTCCAACCACCTCTCCCGTCTCATTATCCCTTTAGCCGAGAAACTACGATTAATTTTGTTCCCTTACAAAACCACCGCGTGAATTTTCAACCTGAAAACCGACTACGAATTGATCCGAACTTGATGCTCGAGTATACTTCAATTGCGTTAATAACAAAAAGAAAAAAGAAAGATAGAAAAGTGAAAAGGGAAGAAGAACAAACCATAGAAGAAAAACGTTCTTATCAGTTCAGTTCAATGTCAATTTGAACTGATAAATAAATAAATGAATGAATGAATGAATGAATGAACGAATGAATAAACAAATAAATAAATAAAAATATAATAGAGAGACCATTTCTCTCTCTCTCTCTTTCTCTGTCGGAATATAGAAATATCGACGTATGCATGTATGTATATACCGTACGTAGTACATTTATATATACGCACACAAAGGCTAGATCATTTTTCACGAGGTCGAAATTTCGGAATAACGGTGGCAACGCGATCGACTTTAGGTCGATTTTGCACCTTTGAATGAGGCTATTCAAAGATGGTATTCATCGCTGGCCCAATACCATGGAGCGCATAGTTTCATTGAAATGACGCGAGACTCGCATTCACGCAAACCACAACGGCTCTAGTCCGCGTTTTCAGCCACCCTGATGGTCCTTGCGCGCGCACACACATGCACGCACACACATATTTACCTTCTCTCTCTCTCTCTCTCTCTCTCTCTCTCTCTCTCTCTCTCTCTCTCTCTCTCTCTCTCTCTCCTACACACACACACATACATTCTATCCCTTTCTGGTAGGGCACCCTCTGCTTTATCCGGAAATCGTAGCTGCAAAATCCCGATAGGACATTAGGATATTGCGAAGCTAGTTGCGTTGTGTCGGCCATTCATTCGGAGCTTCTGCCATGATTCGTGGCAAACAAATCTGTATCTCTCTCTCTCTCTCTCTCTCTCTCTCTCTCTCTCTCTCTCTCTCACACACACACACACACATTATTTCTCATAAACATGAGAGAATTCCGTATAATTCCTATGCCGAAGGACTTTCCGATTCTTTCCAACGAAGAAAAAGGTGAAACGGTAGAGGTTATTCCTATATACTACATAGAGTAGTCTTTGAAGTTTAAATAACAAACGTGTGCCCAGAAAAAGGTCCATTGCATTCGTTGGTTCTATCGTATCGATCTATCGTTCGAACAAATAGATTACACGTATACGTACACACGTACGTACATACGTACAGGGGTACACACGTACGTACATGTGTGTACGTATGTAATATCCAGAGAGACTTCGGTTCGGTCAAAACGATTTCTAAAGTACCGACGAGGCAAGGTTTGGTACAGTGCGCGTCAATAACGTTGTATGCGCCTTGCCTCGTGTATCGCTTCGTCAATATGACGACGACGACGACGACGATCGATAAGACGCACGATTTCTTTTGCAGGATATAATTTAGGAAAAAACGAATATAGAAGAAAAGGGAAAAAATAAATAAAACAAAAAAGAAGAAGAAGAAGAAGAAAGTAATAGCGCGATACATCGATAACGCCCTTGAGAAGAATCACGAAGGTAATTATATATTACGTTGGCAAGGATGACATTTGTAATTGATGATATCATCCAATGTATATTTGTTTGTTTTCCTTTTTTCTTTTCTACGAACTTCATCCTCCGCGATCTGATGGTAATCTTGAAAATCGAGAAAATCGATTTCCCTTAACGAACATTGCTTTAACCTTAGAAGACCTTATCGAAGCGGACTGTACTATTCGCGATCTATGTATCGTCTATAAACAAATCAAAGGGAAGAAACCTATGCGATGTAATTTACGATTGTACACGTTGAAGAAGTAATCGTGGGCTTGGGGATGGCGGGAGCGGGAGGTGGGGTGGGGTGAGTGATACCCACTTCTCTCGTATCGTTCGAATTATTGAACGACGCAAAGGGATTATTATTTCCGCTTAGCGAGAATCCTTTTGCCGTTTATGACGAGATGATGATTATTAACGAAGTTCATTTAGTTTCGGTATGTCAAGTTATCAATTAACTAACGATAATGAAGCGTTCTACAATGGACGTATGCAACGTGGAATGCAATCGGATTATGATGGAGGTGACCATGATTACATAAGGCTAACGAGACATCCAGTTATAGTCAGGCCAGATAAACGAAATTTCTAATAATACAAACGCACACGCACACACGTGCGCGCGCGGACACACACACATACACATATGTTGATCATGAATCAATAATTTAACGATGCTGATGATGATGATGACGACGACGACGACGACGATGATGATGACAATGACGATCGATCGATCGAGTTTTTTTTAACATTTTACGATAAATCTCGTAAAATATATTATTGATTTAACGTGATAAAAGCTTTCAAAAGCAATTCAATTATCGAACGAGTAAATTACGTACATATTTCGTATAGGTATTATGTACGTGTTTAATATAATCCGTCTTTTTTTCTTTTCTTTTTTTATTTTTTATTTTTGTTTAATTCCACGTTACTCAACGCTTCTCATGCGATTTAAAAAACATTTCGTACGAAAATCGGATATAATTTCTGTTGGTGAAACGTAACGAACAGAAAAAAAAAAATATCTAATAAACACATTCAACAGAGAAGAACTTATTCCGCGACATGAAAAACATAAAACGTATGCGTTACCGAAGAGGGGGGGGGGATAAATCCATTGGTTTTCGATTCATCGTTGATAGAAATCAATCTGCTATGAGAGACACTGTAATATTTGAAATTTTAAAATATACATACATACATGTATGCATACATACATACATATTTACGTACGTATATATGCAAACTATATCGGTCTCGCAATATCGGCCGATAAAACGCGCACGTTTTACGAATTTTCTACGAACGTTAACTTCACAAATGAATTTAATGTAGAATAATACGACCTAGCGAAGCAGAGAACGAAAGAAAGAAAGAAGGGGAGAGAATAAAAAAAAAAAAATAAAATTTACGAAAATTAAGAATAACAAAAAAGTAATAATAATACTACGGCCATACTCTCTCGTTTTATTTTAATTTGTTTTTTTTTTCTTTTTTTTTTTTTTTTTTACTATAATCCAAGAAATGCAAAATTATTTTCATTTCATATATACATAAAAAAAAAAAAAATAGAGAAAGAAAAGAGAAAAATAAATCTAACGAAACAACAAAAAACGATATGTTATTTATAGAAAAAGGAAATGAAATTGTTTCGAAGCAGATGCATATACGCATTCACACAGCCGAGGGCACACATACACGACAAACAAACAAACACGCGCGCACAGTAGACATACAAAGACGGACGGACAAGCCGTGACGTTGCTCGCGGTCAAAGATAAAAAGATGACACGCATGCTGAACGGCTGCTGCTTTCGGGTAAACATTTAAACGCACAGTCCTTACGAGGAGTCTCGTAGGACAGGAGGATTATTAATCTCTTGGCAAACATTACTAACGAAGGGCGACCTCGACTATGTACGTACCTAAGCACAAGGACTGTGCAAAGTCGGGATTGCCTCGAGCAAGCAATCAATCTCTTCTCCGTGTCGCCATTCTCTCCGTTCACGTATACTTTAACTTTAGTCAAGAAACTCTTCATTTTTTAGCTCCTTCCCCCCCTCTCTCTCTCTCTCTCTAAGAATACAACAGTCCTTTTACATCGTCGTCTTAGAAAATCCCAAAGAAATTTGGCAAACGTTGTTGTTAATAAAACAAAAAAAAAATTATCTTTCTGTACAAAGAGATCGGGGGATGAAGTAAAGAAAAAAAAAAAAAAAAAGATTCAAAAATAAAATCCAACTTTGTAAAAATGTTTACAAGTATTTACGGCTTATCGTAAACGTGGCGCGATACGATCGTCCATAGATATTAGAATGACTCTTGTTTTCTCCTCTCTTGCTTTTTTCTTTCCTTTCCTTTTTTTTCTATATATATTTTTTTTTTTTTTTTTCTTCGAACCTATGACCCATCCAAATACAACGCATAAAGGAAAGATAAGATAACGTGTAGCGAAACGTGTCTGATACATTTTTATCTCTCTCATAATTAATTAATTAATTTATTAATTAATTAATTTTTCTTTACGGTTATTAAAATGAAAAAATTTCTACAATATTTTCATTCTAATATATCAAAAAAAAAAAAAAAAGGTAAAAAAGTAAAAAAGAAAGAAAGGAAATAACTATACGAAAATCCTTCTAATTGCGTGTACTTTCTTTTCATTGGTGTGTCTAACATAAAAAAGAAAAAAAAAGAAAAGAAAAAATAAATATCTATACTATAGTGAAATTTTAACCAGAATAACGTTCCAATGAAACTCTCTTATCTCTCTCTCTCTCCCCTCCCCCCCCCCCTCTCTCTACCTCTCTCTCTCTCTCTCCACCTCTTGTGCGGGTCTGGAAAATGTCAAGAGGTACGAGGGAGAAAGGAAAGATGAATGAATGAAAAAAAAAAAAAAAATTAAAAAATAAAAAATCGAAACAAAAGATAACGAAACGAAGAAGGGAGAGAGAATGAGAGAAAAAGCAAGAGCGATTAATACAGAAAGTTTTTCGTTCCTTTCATTATCCCCGAATAACGATTATTATCTTCCACTACGAAATATGAATTCTATGGACTTTAATGCATAGATCATAATTAACGTCGAGGGGGGAGGGTGGGAGGCTTTAGTGTCGATTATTCGTGAATTTTTATTCAAGGCCATCTGCTTTGCGCTTTCTCTCTCTCTCTCTCTTTTTTTTTTGGAATCCCGTCAAGAGCTTTTCCTTTTGACTTCTAGACGTAATTCATACGGGAAGAGAGAGAGAGAGAGAGAGAGAGAGAGATTATATAAAAAAAGAAACGTGTATAATTCGACGGCGTGGCCAGCTGGCAAGGCTCGCAAAACGAATTATAAGAGAAGCCAGGTTTAGTTACGTGGAAAGACTTGAGAAATATGAAATAAAGGGATGTGCGTGTGTTTGTGTTGGCGCGCATGCGCCCCCTCCACCCCCCCCCCCCTCCCCCGTCCCTCAACAAATAGTCTACATAAGGTTAGGAAAGACGAGCATTCCATTTACTGCAATCGCATTTTTGCCGTCGCAAGTGGGTGCAAACGGAGTCGGCTGAAAGGAGCAAAGGGAAGAGAGAAAAAAAAAAGGGACGGAAAAGTGGTTCCCATTTCTTAATTAAATTCGCAAGTAATAGCCTCCTCGTCATTTCTTTCTCTCTTTCTTCCTACCCCTTTTTTCTTTCTTCCTTTCTTTCCTTCCTTTTAACCTTCTTCCTTTCCTTCTTCCTTTTTCTACCTTTTCCTACCTTCTATTTCTTCTTTCGCTATTATATTTTTGTCGTATTTTTGTTTGTTTTCTTTATTTTTTGGTTTTTTGTTTACCCACCGACTAGACCGACCGTATTGCATTTTCTCTATTATATGTCGCATTAATTCTCCCTCTCTCTCTCTCTCTCTCTATCTATCTATCTATCTATCTATCTCTCTCTTCCCTTTCAGTTAATTAAAAAGAGAAAGCAAATACGTATCACTAAGTTTTCAGAATTAACTATTGATAACTTGATTAAAGGTGAAAATTCAAAAAGAGGAGAAGGAGAAAGAGGAGATTAAGGAAGAGGAAAGAAAGAACGAGCAAACAATAAAAAAACTGTGCAAGATAAAGAAAGAATGAGGGGAATCAAAATCCACCTTGTGATATATTTCTTCAAAAATCTTTCTCTCTCTCCCTCTCTCTCTCTCTCTCTCTCTCTCTCTCTCTCTCTCTGTCTCTGTTTCTCTCAATTTCTTTCTTTTACTGTATTGGAATGTTTATAAGTGATTTAAAAGTTGGCTTACTCGATGTGAACACTAGCACCAGTCGAAAGTTCCTAGTTTATGGCGAAACTAGAATCGAAATCTACGGATTAAAAGTTCTCAGTCTGTACCAGAGTTAGAAAATCTACGAGGAACTCGATCTAGCAATAGCCTCGCGATCGAGTAGGGTTAAAACGAGAGAGATTCTACTGTTATTGTGAAAATACGAGATGGCTTCTCTTTCTTTCTTTCTCTCTCTCTCTCTCTCTCTCTCTCGCCTCTTCTTCGCTTTTATAGATGGTATTTTATCGTATGGATTATAAAAGGTGGTAGGGTTGGGTGGGAACGAGGGAGAAAACGGAACTTCTCATAATTTCTAATAAAATGGTACAACGTATCATGATTTTACGAGTTATTCGACCTCAACCAAACCCATTTTCTTATCCTCCCTTTTTCTTTTTTTTCTCTTTCCCCTTTTCGATAACACTTTCATCGTAATAAAGATAAATTCAGATACACGCCAACAACCCCCTCCCTCCTTTCTTTCTCATGCTTTATTCTTTTCTTTTTTTCTTTCTTTCTGTTCTTTTTTTTTTGTTTTATACTTGTACTTATCGTCGCGTGTTAGCAATTAACCTTACGAAAACTAGGTAGACCTCGACGATCTCCATTTTGAATTTATCAATGACAGATCAATGTCAGATTAAAAAAAAAAAAAACCAGAAGAAGAAAAAGAAAGAAATACGCTAAGCTTAGGGTCTCATTAAAAGCACGAGAGAAGAGGGATCGTTTCATAACTTTCTGTTGGTCTTTATTGATTTTTAAGTTTGTCCCTCTCGCGTTTACGACCATTAATATCCTTATCGCGATTAAGCTTGTCTTTACATCTATATATATATATATTAGGGTGTCCCATAAGTTGCTTCCTCTTTTTTGATGCGAAATGAATACATGATAAGAAAGAAACTTAGAGGACACTCTAATATATATATGGGTGTGTGCGTGGATATAAATATAATAAATATCTATATATATATTATATATATATATATATATATATATATATATATACACGTATATACATAGACATACATTTTTACATAATAAAGATTTAAAATGCACTTTTTATTCCCATTCAATACGAGAAGATATTTCGAATGAAAAATATTTCTGGAATCTGATTCGAGCAAGAATGAAAAGGAAAGTCTATTGTAGTGTATAAGTAGATATATATACATATATTTTCGCATTTTATTGCGAAATACATTCGAACGATGGACAACTTTAGTTCGCATTCGAGTTAATATCGGAGGCAAATATTTTGCGTGAAATTACATCGACGGAAATCACGATATATTAAAAGCGACATATCTCGTGGGGAGGAGGAGTGGGGAAATAAAGAAAAAAGAAAAAAAAAGAACAGAAAAGAAAAAACTACTTTTTCCGGGAATCAATTTCTCGAACGTATAAAGTTGGAGAAAGAAACGTTATCAATTTTGTATGCGCAACGTTAAAAATAACGCACAGATGAAATCAACGCCATTTCATTTCCTTTTTAAATGCGATCGTATCTCCTTTCCCATTTTCATGACATTACTATTATTGTTATTAATGTATACCTTCTATATTGTTCCAGATGATAATAATAATATAATAATAATTATAATAATAATGATAATAATAGTAGTAGTAGATAATAGATAATAATAATAATAAGGTTATGTTATCAGATTTAAATAAAAACTACACACACACACACACACACACACACACACACACACACGATGTAATTATGAATATATAAAAAATATTTTAATTTATAAATATAAACATGTATATGTATATATATTGTAAAGATTAAAAGTGTGTCGATATAATTTTAATCGCAAAATTTTGAAATTAATGATAAACGAAGAAACAAGCAGATAGGAATGAGGTATATAATAAATAATGTTAATGCACGTTACAATTCAAGAATAGACGTGGCTTAATTAAATTACGAGATATGTCAAACTACGAGAGGCATCTCGTTGGTTTGCCATCAATTATCCTTCCGATTAGTTGTCAGATAGAGAATAGTACCGAGATATACAAGAAACTAAATCGTAATCGATTGAACGACGAATTATCCATGAAGCTTTACATTCAATATTCCGAGGTGCTTTCTCTCTCACACACACAGACACACACACACACACACACACACACACACACACACGCACACAGACACACTTCGTCCAACTCGGTTTTCTAATTCGACAGCTGAAAAGGATTCTCTTAGACGGACAGCAACAGCCGGGTTATAAAATTGAGCTGGGAGAGAAGAAATTCTCAATGGCATTCTTAAAAATGACACCTAAGAAGGAATTCTGCATATTATATCTGATGTCCGTTCGATCGATTCACGGATCGATACCTCGTCAAATTAATATCGATTCTTCTTTTCAATTCCTGACAGTTACGGATTTTTACATTAAATATCTGTCTACGTATCTATCTACGTATCTATCTATCTATCTATCTATCTACACACACACACACACGCACACACATATATCAATATGATTTAATGCTCGTTTACTAGGGGATGCATAAACGTGAGGAAATAAAAAAAAAAGCAAGAGGAAGAAACGAAGATGAACGAGGAGAGAGAGAGAGAGAGAGAGAGAGAGAGAAAGGTTTAGATCATAAAGTAGATAAAGTCGAAATAGGTCAGCCAATCGTGCTCAGGGATTTCCCTGGCAGTAAACGCTATTCAGAGAGGGTCAGACAAACATCGAGGGAACCGTAATTAGGTCCGCGAGTAGATGCAGATTAGCGGCTCTGGTCGTTGAAAATTTCCTCCTTTCTTTTTTTTTCTTCCCCTTTCTTCCTTCTTTCTGTTTTCTTTTTTTTTTTTGTTCCTCCCCCTTTTTATTTTCCCTCCTTTCGAAAAGAATCCCCTTATCATGGTCTACAAATAGAAAAAGAAAAGAAAAAAAAATGGAGAAAATAATCCGAGTACGCGCGTCAGAAGGAAGATGAAGAGAGATCCTATTTGTCAATAAAAGTTTTTGCCCTCATCTAGAAAAATCTAGTATAAGGTAAATCTCTTCCCGTTTCCTGGTATATTTGACAAATTGAAAAATTCAATTCTTCTCATATAAAAATAAGAAACATTTTCGATCGACATTCGCGATACAAAGAGGCTCTGGTCGATTATCCGATAATAAACATTCTCAACTCGCTAGTAATCTCTCTTGTATGTATATATATATATATATATATATATACATTTGAACTTTTATCAATATTGAACTAACCCCCGAAGAAAAGGGTAAAAGGGTACCGATAATATCTTTCGATATGATCCGCGAAAAGAAAATAATAAGAAGAAAGAGAAAACTCCGTAAAATGAGAGAGAAAATTATCGATTTATTTGAAATATTTTTTCTTTTTCTAAATCCTAAGAGCTCCATGAAATGTATATAATACACTATCATATAAACGTATGTATAATACATATATACATTAAAAAAAAAAAAATAATTATGTTTTAAAAAAAATAACATATCCTGAACGTGCTACCTTCTTTTCTTTTTTTTTTTTATATTCAATCAAACGCGAGTTTGGATATTCTGTATTTTTTTTCTCTTTTATAAAAGCCCAGTTATACCTTTCTTAAATATACAACGATATTTTTCTTTTTCATTTTTTTTTTTGTTTTAAATCGAATCGAATTTAAAACGTTCATGTCAACGTTACTTTCTCAATTCAGTTTTCCTCAAAAGCTTTTTAAACGAATACAACGATCCAATCGTTTATAATGATAAAATTTCCTAATATTTGTTATTATCTGTATTTCGTGAAATTGGTAGTCACTTTGTATCGTCTTAAAGCATAATGACTTTTATTACCTTGTATCATCGCTATATCGCAATTAAAACTTCAAACGATAATATCCCGAAAATCTCTTAGCGATTAAATCGCCATCCTTGTTTTTGGCGTAAGCTAAACTGCTGGACGCCGGCCATCGTATGCCAATCGATTAGAAATTTAACGCGTATCATAATTAATTTTATTTATCGAGAAATTGTACTTAATCGAGGGCGGAATCTCGTGGAACCCTCAATCCCATCCCTTACACGTTCTATTAAATTGTTTCCTAGTGTAAAAAGACGAGGAAAAACTATAAAAATAAAGAAAAAATTAAAATTAAAATTAGAGAAAAGAAAGAAACGAATAAAAAAGAAAAGAAGAAACATCAATTTTGTTTTATCTGGAATAATAAAGAAAATATATCGAACAATAACGAGCGTTTGACCCACCCTCCTAACAAATTTTTCTTTATTTCTTCTTTCTTGTTCTTGGAAAGAGTAAACGGCTTCCTCTTTCTTTCTTTCTTTCGCCCCCTCCCCTCTCGTTCTCTCTTTTATCTTTCTATCCCCCCCCCCTCCCCCTCTCTCTACATTACTAATAATATGGATAGGGTAGAGTCTTCGAAAGTACGAATAACCAAATGAAAAAGAACCGAAAGGAGTAGTGTGGTGGAGTAGAATGTTGGAACTACGCCAGTTTTCCATACTCGATGATTCCCCATTAAACTTGCAATGTACTCGATACGTACTGCGCAATGCGAAGTTCCAAAAGAAGCCATGATAAAGTGGCGAAGAGAAAAAGATGGATAAAATGTGTGTGTGCGCGCACGCAAGAGAGAGAGAGATAGAGAATGAGTGAGAAAGAATAGAGAACAAATTAAAGAAAAATATTTTCAATGTCACATCGTGTCCTTCGAAATCGTAATAATGTTCCTAAACATTGACGATATTTTTTCAACGAATTAAATAACGGATCTAATTATTTTTTGTGCTTATATAAAAAAAAAAAAAAATTATATAACGTTTAACTTGTGATATATTAGAGTGTCCCACAAGTTTCTTCCTTTCTTTTCACAATCATTCATTTCAGTGTGGCACGGAAGAAACTTAGGGAACACCCTAATATATATATATATATATATATATATATATATATATATATATATACTCTATATATGTATATATACTCTATATTAAAATGTATAATTCGTATATTGAAAAAAAAATAAATAAATTTTCACAATACGAACTAACAACTGAATTTAGGAGCCATGAAATATACGTTAAGAATATATATCTAGCCATGAGAACAAATCAGAAATTACAATATCGTCTTAAACATAAACGTGATATAACAGTTATGTGAAAAAGATATTAATTAAGATGACAAAAACAATGGTCAAAGCCCACATAATAGTAGAATGTAATCGGCACTTGAAAAGCTCTTTCGTAAATCCCGTAATACTTGAGGGCTCTTTCGAACAGCCACAAATCTCGGTATTTCACGATCGGTCGATTAATGAATTGCGTATTGAATTGGTACTTTGGAGATTATTCAGGAAATTCTATAAATTTGCGAATTAATTGCGATATTGTTTGACATATAAAAGGAAGAGAAAAAAAATTAACGGAAAAAAAATAAAACACGAAAAAGAAAAAGAAAAACGATCGTTTTTTTTCTATTTGCATACACACGCGCGCGCGCACGTGCCCGTAATGAATATCTCTAAAAAAAAAAAAAACGACAATGAAGAAAGATCAATTCATTTCTACTTGGATATATGCATATACGCTTGTAAAAAAAATTAATACTTCTAACATGGAACCTAACCTCAAATTTTAGAATTATGATAATACCAATTCGATATGCGGATAGAGTAACGTATGAAAAAACTTTGAAAATCTTAATCGTCCATATAAGAGTACTAGAAAACACATATAATGCATATATATATATATATATATATATATATATATATATATATACACACATATATATACACATATATTGGACGATTATCTTCGATTAAAATTTTATCGTTTCGAAAGATCATAGATATTTAACTATCTATAAGTATACGAAGAACGTGAATCGTTCGTATTCAAACGAACATAACGAGTCTTTATTAATGCCCTTTTATTTTCCTGACTGAGATAGGAATCCTTACATAATGTCGAAGAATAATAGAAAATAGGACACGCGAGTACACAAAAGTGATATGGACGAAGAGAGAGAGAGAGAGAAAGAGAGAAAGAGAGAGAGAGAGAGAGAGAGAACAAGAGAGAAAGAGTCATTGAAACGAAACTTTCATCGTAGATTAGAATATTCGATTCTTCCTAAACCGTACGAGTCATAAAAATTTTAAAGAAAAAAATAATAATAATAACAACCATATCAATAATAATCGCCACTTAACGATTTAATTAATAATTAACATTAACATATAAACGATAAAACGTTTGTGAGGTTAACGGTTCAAAATGTCCGCGTATTTACTTTCGTCGAGCGAAGTAACGGAAAGACAATTAAAAAAAGAAATAATAAAAAAATCAACAAAAATAAATAAATAAGAAGGAAAGAAGAAAAATGGTTAAGGCAAATACGATTACTTACGTCTAACGAACAAAAAGCGATGTCTGAATTACAATCGTCTTATTCGTAGTCGTAATTGTTTTCGTCTTCGTCTTCGTCGTAGTCGTCGTAGTCCGTGTCGTAGTCGTGCGTAGCCACGCGTAATCCCTTGTGTCTTTGTAACGTTGAACGCCGAAAGAATAAATAATAATAATAATAATAATAATAATAATAATAATAATAATAACCAAATAATTAAATACGAACACACTGGGATAATCGTCAGAACACTTGATAAAGATGGCACAATAATAATGAAGAGAATGGAGGATGGCGGCGAGTAGT
>OU964961.1:3058875-3113875 GCA_918808275.2 Dolichovespula sylvestris
CATTTAAAGTAAAATTTATATTATTTGTTTGACCTTAAATCACCACTAACGCGTGCATCCCTATCGCCAAGTTTTTCAACAACGACCGACATAGGATCACGGCAACGTAATTCCGGAAGCGGAATCTTTTTTTCTTTCTTCGTTCTATTCTTTCGTGTCGCCATATTATATTAAAATATATTAAAGTTTTCCAGAGACGCTAACTCCTTCGTAATTAACTAAGAAACATATTAAACGTTAGATCTTTATGCTGATTAAACGTCAACGCGTTACAGTAATGGAGGAAAAATAATAGAAAGACGAAGATCGTTGCAACTATAATATTTACTTATTGTAAATATAAACGGTGGCATAAATATTCCAAAGTGGTATTTCAATTTATTGAAAGAAGAAATTTTATCCTATCGGATGATAACGAAAATAAATATTCATTAGAATTGTAAGACCACATTAAACAATACGCTATTTCCATCTTTCTAATCAGAGTAATAAAGTCATAACGGCCATAGCGGCAGCTTGACATCTTGAACGTAACGTTCGATATTACGCATCGGCGATTAAAACCCGACATATTCCTGCGATAAATTTCCACGATAATCGTCAACTATATCTATGAAATGGACGTGCGAAATGATTGCGCATGTCTGATGTTGTCCAAAAATTTAATTATTCGAGAGGAAAAAAAAATAGAGAAAAGAAAGAAAAAAGCAAAAATAAAAAGCAAAAAGGAAACAATGATAAAATTTAAATTACCTGACGGCGTCGTGGAAAATACATTGAGATAACATGTTTTATAGATCGCGCGATCTGAGATGCAAACATGCGAGACGTTCATGAATAATCAAATCGTGCCTTGACGCGACAGTAAATATGTCATCATCTTATCGAAAAGTAAATGGATCACGTCTTGTCTCCTGTTGTCTTCCTCGTGTGGAGGATCCATGTTCTAGGGTATAGGGAGACAGTCTAAAAGTCATTGACGGTACACGCAACACGTGTTTTTACAACCCCGTGCGCCTAACGAGAGAGAGAGAGAGAGAGAGAAAGAAAGAGAGAGAGGTCCAACGACCGAAAGAGACATGTCCGACTCAAAGGATCCCGAGAAACAAGAATACCGAAAAATAACAGTATGGCCACAGTGGTTGGCGGCATGCGCTGGTAAATTTTTTTCTGTTTTTTTTTTTTTTCTTTTCTTTTCTTTTATTCGATTGTACGCAACAACCATTCTCGATAACTATTTCACATATATGTACATTATTGACAGTCAGTTTGGCTCCGATCGTGAGTGGCCTAGCGAACGGTTGGGCATCACCGTATTTGGCCCAACTGACATCAGCGACATCTGACATGCCTATTAGATTGACGGATAACGAAGCATCCTGGATAGCGTCTCTTTTGAATCTTGGAAGACTCTTCGGGGCTCTGATCGGTTCGATAATACAAGGTAAAGACGTACGTTTCTTTGAAATTGGAAGAAGGATTAGTTGAGTCAACCCTATGAACGAAACTTGAAGTTTCTACGATTACCCTTAAACAAAATTTCTTTCTACGCGAACTTACAAGCCTTGCGAAATAATATATTTTCGTAAAAACTCGATAACGATTCGTCGAGGAACTCAAGCAGCAATCCGTTGTGTATAATCGTAATTAATCGTTTTACTCGGTTGACTCAGCCGATCCTATATTCCAGCTTACAAAACAGACAGTTTAACGATTCGGCGAACGGAACAACAGTTTGAACACGACCCTATGAGGGCAAAAAGCGACCTAAGAACAAGCCAGCCACGACTCAGGAATTATCGAAATGTACGATGTAAGTGGCGTTACGTGAAATAAAGAGATCTAAATTCGAGTTAACTTTCTTGGACGGAGCGTAAAGCGAAGAAAAAACGAAAAGAAAACAAAGAAAGAAAAATGAAAAAAGAAAAAAACATCGATCGTAGAAAATCAATTATCCTGACAAAACGACAGGAAGAGTGTTCTGAGTTGTGGTGATCTTGTTCTCAGGATGACATTATCTGTAATGCGTGTGTCACGACATGATCTTCAGAATATGTTGGACGAAAGAAACAGCTTATTATCGGTGGTCTACCATTGGCCTTGAGCTGGGTATTCAGTATATGTGCAACGTCAGTCACGTGGCTTTACATATCGAGATTCTGTTCTGGAATTGGATCGGGCATGGTCTGGCTGTCCCTCGCTTTGTACCTAGGAGAGATCGCTGATCCGAAAATACGTGGAGCTCTGGTAATGTTTCGTATATTCATATTTAATTACTTAGAAAAGGTTCGATTCATTTTTATATATCGTCCTGGCCTTTCGTTCGATGTATATATACACAAAGGATTTTATTATGTTCTCTTATTGATATCCATATTCCCCGAGTTAATATGAAAATTCGTATAAAAACGTATCGGCGTACCATAATATCGATCAATACGTAATTTCTTGAGAAAGTAAGATAACCTAAAGCTACTCGACATAGTCTTTCCCACAAAAGAGAAGATTTTAACCGAGGTCGCGCCTTTAGATATCCATGAACATAAACGCAACGTCCGTGGGTATGTTCTTGGGCAACGTGATGGGTCCTTATCTGTCCATGGAGATGTTCGCTTACGTGAGCCTCGTACCGAATATCCTCTTCATGGCCCTCGTATCCCTGATACCCGAATCACCGTACCATTACATCCTCCACGGAGATATCGACAAAGCAGAGGCATCTTTGAAGTGGTACCGACGAGAAGCTGACGTGAAGGCTGAGATGCGAGAGCTTCAGGATTTCGTCGATGGTGCTGAAAGTAGTATTATGATGAAGCTCAAGGCATTCATACTTCCAGGTATATTATATCTCTCTATAAATACGATGAAATTTTATATTTTTAAAAATGTGTGTGTATATATGTATATATATATATATATATATATATATATATATATATATATAAACCTGATCATAGGATTAAAAGCAGATAATTTTGATGATCGTTTGATTGTAGGTAACTTGAAAAACGCCATGATTTTGTTAGGTCTTAACGTATTAGTGCACGGAAGTGGATACGCCATTGTCAACGCCTACGCCGAGATAATCGTAATTAAATCTGGCATGAATCTTACGCCTAGCGTGGTCGTTATGATCTTAGGATTCGCAACTATTGTAGCAGGAGCTAGTGCAGTTATTGTCGTAGACAGATTTGGCAGGAGATCTCTGTTAATGATATCGAGTCTCGGTGTGACCATTTCTCTCGGATTACTGGGTCTACATTTCCACATGATGTCGACTGGCATCGAATCGCAAATCCTCGAGTGGCTACCACTCACCGCTTTGCTATGTTACTATATTTTCTTAGCTTGCGGCTTTGTGCCCGTGCCAGGTGCACTTTTAGGAGAAATGTTCCCAGCAGATTTGAAAACATTAGCCTCTCTTCTATTAGGATGTGGAAACGCTTTGTTATCCTTCATTGTAACGATAACTTTTCAACCGTTTCTTGACTTAACCGAAGAGAAAGTCGTTTTCTGGACGTTCGGTATTATTGTCATGACCTGTATCCCTTATGTTTACTACTTTATACCGGAAACAAAAGGGAAGAGCCTTCTTGAAATTCAAAAATCCATTAATAAATAATACATCAAAGCGTTCCCTTTCAACGTAATTCATCTCAGATTCTATCATAGGATTTACTAAAAAAAAATAAATTAATGTGTGTGTGCGTGCGTGCGTGCGTGCGTGCGCGCGCGCGCGTGTGTGTGTGTGTGTGTATTTATATATACGCATTTCCATAGTTATCGACGATTAATTTAAGAATAAATAATTAAGAATTATTATAATTTATAATATAATGTGATATTTTACTTAGAAACTAAAGACTGTCGCAACACTGACCGTAAATAATAATAATAATAATAATAATAATAATAATAATAATAATAATAATAATAATAATAATAATAATAATTGTAACGATAATATTAATTCTAAGAGATATAAAGATAATAATATTTAATATTACAAAAATCGAACATAATCGCGTTATGATTAATTTCTAATCAACCCAAAATCTTCCCCGTTACTTTCTACGAAAAAAAAAGTATTATAAATCTCAATCTCGAAACGTCATTGTTAATTTTGTTAACAACCAGTTTTCTCTGGTTATCTTCATAAACGTCAAAATAAAAAGAACGTAAATTTCATTCGCGTCCTTTCAAGTATTTCTACGTATAGGCTCCGCCGACAATAAGAAGCGACATTAGTCATACGACAAACGAACACGATCGCTTATCACGAGAAATCTTTTCTGCCTAAGAAATGTTATCGCGTAGAATTTTTATATTATACGCTCGGATAACGTAATATGAAAATCTTTTCTTTTCTTTTCTTTTCTTTCATTCCTTTTTCCTTCCCTTTTTCTTTTTCTTTCTTTTCCAACCAATACCATACCATTGTTGAGAGTCGTCCCGGCTTCACATCCTCCAGTTTCTCTTACTTTCAGTCACGATATGTTGTCACGATCATACGACGAAGTATAACACAAAGACGGTATAATTCAAGCACGAGATAAAAAAAGAAGAGAGAGAGAGAGAGAGAGAGAGAGAGAGAGAGAGAGAGAGAGAGAGAGAGAGAGAGATAGAGAAAGAGAATACATTATTCCTTTTATATTCTTTCTGGAGTCTTTCGTTAAATATTAATGAAGTACAAGTCCAATGGCTGATAACAGTATCGGTACTCTATATCTTATGTTTCTTCACATCAGTTCGTTTAACGAGGGAAAGGAATAGATAAAGATAGAGATAGAGAGAAAGAGAAAGAGAGAGAGAGAGAGAGAGAGAGAGAGAGAGAGAGAACGAAGGGAATAAACAAGTGGTCGTAACAGGCTGAAATCATTAATATTGCAAAGTAACACCGATTGATAGGGGAAAGCACAAAAGCTGGCGGTTCGTTTGTGTACGTTCGCTACCTCTGAGATGTCCTGTCATTTTCTTCTCGACTCTTTTAGAGATTCACGGTTAGTGATTACGCGCTAGTTTCTCTGTCATCAGTGAGACCACCATCGTTCGTGTGTTTCTATAGAACCCTACGTGAAAAATAGGAAAAAGTAAAATGGGAAAAGGAACAAAATAATATATATATATATATATATATATATATATATATATATTTATATATATGTATATGTATGTATTAATATATCCATATATGAAAATTCAAAAGATCGTAATGAAAGGGCAAACGGTCGAACGTAATGCGATAGATTATTACATACTTCCCAATAAGATTTTATGCAATATCATTGGAATATGGCCGATCGAAGAGAATGAGAGTATTATCATGATGAGAAAGTCATTCGCTTATTTTCGCGTGTTCTTTGCTTTGACAGCTGTCAGCAGTGTTCTAGTGCCAGAGATTTTAGCGATAATAATGAATTGGGGAGATATCGGTGTATTGACAGGTAAGTTGGATTGAATTTTTTTTAACGAATCAACTTAAAACAATATGAAAAGTAAACTAATTAATATGCATGCGTACGTACGTACGTATGTATGTACGTATATATACATATATACATGATATTTATATACATGTATAGATAAGATTGGAATAATAATTTCCTACTTTACTAGGTGTTGGTTGCGTATCTACGACCGTCGGTCAGCTACTGTTCAAAATGATATACTTATTGGCCAGAAGAAAAATATCGTTGAAGTTGTACGAGGACATAAGGAATTGTTGGTACATGTCCAATGATATGAACGATAGAAAATCTTACGAGGATCTAGCTGGCAAAGCTAGGATATTAACAATGTGCTTCTTTTTTTCTGGTTTATGCAACGTTATCACATTCACGATCGCCGCCTTTATAATCCGTATTAAAGAGGGTCGATCGAAGGGCAACCAAACCGAAATGGTTTATCATATGCCGTTCGAAGTCTGGTAATAAAAATAATCTTGATCGATTTGAAATAATAATTTTCCTCTCTCTCTCTCTCTCTCTCTCTCTCTCTCTCTCTCTCTCTCTCTCTCTCTCTCTCTCTCTCTCTCTCTCTCTCTCTCTCTCTCTCTCTCTCTCGACCAATGTTATCTATATATTCTTGTCTTGTTTCTTAATAACGATCTCTGTCAAAAAATAAAAAAATATTGTCATCGTTGTTATCATTGTTATTATCGATTATTTGTAAACACGTGGACATGGCGTAATATATTTTTCCAAATACAGGTACGGACCAAACGCTTTACAGTCTCCTAGCTTCGAGATCGCCTTTGTATGTCAGATACTGGCATCGGTTATCTGTTGTGCCGGAATTACCGGTTTAGACGCCACTATGATGACCTTGATACTACATATATGCGGTCAATTCAAATTAATTCAAGCATGGTTCCGCAGTATTGGAAGGAATGTCGGTCAAGCTTTGATAAAGGACAATGCGATTTCCGTTAAGCTAAAATGTCAGATAAAGAAAAGCATTGAACATCACCGACGAATGATAATGTAAAGAAACAAATAAATAATTTTAATGTATATATTTATATCTACATATCTACATATATACATATATACATACATACATACATATATATATATATATATCTACATATATACATACATACATACATATATATATATATATATATATATATCTACATATATACATACATACATACATATATATATATATATATCTACATATATACATACATACATACATATATATATATATATATATATCTACATATATACATACATACATACATATATATATATATATATCTACATATATACATACATACATATATATATATATATATATCTACATATATATATATATATATATATATCTACATATATATATATATATATATATATCTACATATATATATATGTATATATATATATCTACATATATATATATCTAAACACACACACACGCGCGCGCGCGCGCGCATGCATATATGTATATTGGGTCGTCAAGGATGAAATTTGTTGTTAACCACTTGCGCTGGAAAGACGTGCCATGTACGTCATAATGCTTTTGTCACAGAATCGCCAACGACGGGGTATGTACGTCGTCATGCGATTGTCACAGAAACACTGGACCGTTCTGGTACACGCGCGGTGAATTTTTTGCCAGCGCAAATGGTTAATAATATTGCCAACTGTAACTTTTTCAACAAATTTCATCGCTTCATTCATTACGTTATTACGTTTGAAAAATACGAAAACAAAACAAAAATCAAAAATTTTGTTTTTAACGAATTCGAAGAAACGTTCACGATTACGTTCATTACTTCTTTTTTTCACAGTGTGGTTAAGGAAACAAACGATTTAATAAGTCCCATATATATACACACATACACAAATAAACGCATACATACGTATAATAACGTACACATTTATGCTATTGTGTTTGAAAAATACGAAAACAAAAAAGTGAAAGATAAGAAAAGAATAAAAAAATGTCTTTTTTAACGAATTGAAAGAAACATTCACGATTACGTTCGTTGAGTGGTTAAGTTCGCAGTGTGGTTAAGGAAACGACGATTTAATAAGTCCCATATATATACACACACACAAATAAACGCATCATACATATCTATAATAACGTACACATTTACGATATTGTGTTTGAAAAATACGAAAACAAAAAAGTGAAAGAAGAAAAGAATTAAACATGTCTTTTTTAACGAATTCAAAGAAACATTCACGATTACGTTCGTTACTTTTTTTGTTCGCAGTGTGGTTAAAGAGACGAACGATTTAATAAGCCCGATAATATTCGTACAACTTTTGACGAGCGGATTGGAAATTTGTTTGAGCGGTTACGCCGTGATGTACGGTGCTTCGGGTCTAAATTTAATAAAATTCGTTTCTTATTTATCATCGATGATGATACAGCTTTTAATTTGGAGCTGGCCCGCCGAATTACTTGTTCAAGAGAGCATCAAAATAGCTGATACAATTTATTTCGACATACCCTGGTACGATTTACCAACGAGCTATCGAAAGGACCTTTGTTTTGTGATAGTCAGAGCACAAATTTATTGTCGTATTAACGCGGCAATATTCAAAACTTTATCCCTTCAAACTCTTACCAAGGTACTTACGCTTTGTTTCTTTTCTTTTATCTCGATTTCTACTTTTTTTCTTTTCAAACGGAAGTCGAACATTTTCGATTTTTCGTTTTCGTTTCTCTCTCTCTCTCTCTCTCTCTCTCTCTCTCTCTCTCTCTCTCTCTCTTTCTCTCTTAAACAAATATGAAAAATATTCCGTCAGAAAAAATTTATGCACGTTCTTCTAGGTCTTCAATACGGCAGCTTCTTACTTCACGCTATTGAAAGAAATGTAGCCGGTATAGATGCACTCGTTTAATGGTTAAAAATAAAATGATATTGTTCGTTGTTAGTTATGTAATTATTATTTTCCCTTGGTATCGATATCGAAGACATTTGAAATATGAATTATTTTCTATCTCGTGTTATTCGAATTGGATCGCCGTGGCAGAGATAAAGGTTTCATTGTACATAACCTAACAAAAAACAAAAATTTGTCTCTTTGGTTTGATATCGTAATATATTACGAATACATGTCGTCGATTAATGAAATTTTACAACGTTTGATTAATTACAGAACATTGAAGAACATCTTCCATCGTATGTATAGTTTTATTATGATATATCAATGTAAAAAAAAAAAAAGAAAGAGAGGAAAAAATTTTACAAGATGTTGAACTTGCAGTTAGAATAGCAAATTGTTTGAGATCTTTTTTTTAATATTTACCGCCACCAAATGAGATCTACTTGATTGTAGATATTTATAAAATTATCTTGATGTACCCTCGATTTTTTGTTGGTTTCACGGTGGTACCACTGACTTTTGACGTTTATCCCTCGTTTGTCCAACTTCAAACATATTTTTGTAAAATCGAGTTCGTGTGAACGGTTAATTAATATCCTTAACCGAATTATTTTCCAATAGTGTATACAAAACGGAGAATTATCAATAGTAGGACATTTTGTTCGATGTACAACGATTCCTCGATGAAACGTACGAAAAGGATTAATTCTGTTGATAATAAAATTGATCGCAATGAAAATGATGCTTGTGAACCACCTACAGTTACAAAAACAGAACAGGTAGTGTTATGTGATTTTGAATTAATATGATCAACATTATTTTTCGTTGATGTTATTGATGATAATATTTTCGATTAATCTTTCATTTATTTATAATTTGTCATAATAATTCTTAGAATTTGGTCCAAGTACATCAACAAAAGGATAAGCAGATTAAAAGATCTAAAATAAATTTGAAAGTATTGAGAAATGGAAATGATAAATCTTTGGATACGATCAAATTAGAGGATTTTGAGGGTAACCGAATATAAATATTAAATATTTCAACTTTACCTTTGTATTCATAAAAAAATCTTTAAAGGAAAGAAAGAAATCATAGAAATATCTCATACGGATAAAAATGTTACAAGGAAGAAAATAAGGGCGGTAGTGGATCTGAATATGATGAAAGAGGAATTAAAACAGTTAGAGGATCCACCTGTTACACCTTGGGAAAAAGAAATATGTTCATCTAGGCTTCCATTTGAATTTTATGATACACCCTGCGAACAACTTGCTCAAAATCTTTTAGGTAATTAATTTAATTTATAAAAGCATATTTTTAGTATATATATGTGTGTGTGTGTGTATTACTTTTATCTAATATTAGGAAAAGTACTTGTTCGTCGCTTAGAAAATGGAACGATATTAAAAGGTAGAATTGTAGAAACTGAAGGTTATTTAGGTGCAATTGATAAAGCTTCTCATTCTTATCAAAATAAAGTTACACCTCGGAACGTACCAATGTATATGTCACCTGGCACAATTTATGTATATATGACTTATGGCATGTACTATTGCTTCAACATATCAAGTCAAGGTGAGTTAGTAATCATTGATATAAATTATTATTTTGAAAAACAATTTTAAATAAATATTTAGAATCCAATGCTTATGTACTAATCAAAGCTGTGGAGCCTTTACTCGGTCTTGACTATATGGAATTACTCAGAAATATGCGCGTTAAAGAAAATAGAAAGGAAAAAGAAATCGTAAAGAACGCTAAAAAATTTAAAACGGCTGATCTTTGCAATAGCTCATTTAAAATTTGTACCGCATTTGTTATCGATGAAGATGAATTTGATCAAAAATATATTTATAATTGTAATAATTTATGGATCGAACGTGATTCATGTGCAAAATCTATTACTGTTGTAACGGTACCACCCGTAAATATTGAAAGTTTGCCAGACGAACAACCAATTAAATTATCTCGTTACTATGTATTAGGAAATCCTAGTGTTAGTGAATATGATAGAGAGCATGAAGCTAATACATATACCATATAATTATTGATAGTATTTTTGATATTCCATCAAAAAGAACATGTCGGTAAGATTTTAGGTGATGGCAGTGCTGTGCTGATAAGAGCTCTTGATCCTTTAGAAGGCATTGAGTACATGACTAATCAACGAATCTTAAAAAAGAAATCAAATATTTCTAAAGGAACTCTTAAAGACTTGAAAGTACACGAATTGTGTAATGGACCTTCAAAACTTTGTATGTCTTTCCAGTTACATAAAAGTCATAATAAGTATTCACTGTGTACATGGAAAGGTCTTTGGATAGAAGATGATTCATTTAAAGAAGAAATTACAATTGTTAAGTGCGCAAGAATAGGTATTGATAGCTGTGGTCCCGAATGGTCCAGCAAACCTTTACGTTATTATATTTATGGAAATAAATCTGTTAGTAAACGTAATAGAAAAGCAGAAGCATTTATAACAAATGCCCTAGAAGACTAATCAACAATATACGGAAAGTACGAAATTAATATTACTTAAGGAAGAGATTTTTCTCTCTTTGCATGTTTGATGTTAAAAATTATAGTAACTGCATTAAGTACAGAGGGAAACTTTTATACATTTATACAATTTATTCCTGAGCAAAAGAAAAAAAAAAAAGAATTTTGCAGAATACAAATAAGTTACAAATCGAGTTTAAAAACATAAGTATTTCATTACTTTTCTCTCATAAATACATCTTCTTTATAAATAAAATGCATTAAAAATATTTACGTATTTGAATGTACAAATTACGAGTAGATAATAATATTTAAACAAGGCGCACATCACCTTTATATATTTTACTAGACATATTATTACCTTTATTACATTTATGACCATTCTCTCATTACTCTTTCATAATCTTCTTCTTCTATAAATGGCTTATCAATTGATCTGAAATATAATATTTTAAAAATTTACTTCATCCTAACTAAAAAAGAAAAAAAAGTAAACGGACGATAATAAATATTCTATAATTGGCAAAGGAACAACTTACTCTATCATAAGTTCTCCACAGTATAAACATTCTGAAGCTACCAACTCGTCTATATCGGCTTTAATTTGGTCTTTAATTGATAGTGATACCGTTCCGATAGACGTTGTATCTTCAGATCTATTTGAAATAGCTGTAAGTTGACGTTGGAGATCAGCAAGTTTTGTTCGTTGATCCATTGACAACATGGGTGTTAATGCCGCAACAAGACAGTCGCTGTGAAATCTATGTCCACAAGGAAATACGTAAAAGGGCCTTAATAAAAGTTGTATGTCGCAAGTATTGCATGTATCCCTTGCGTCTACAAAAGTGCACCTATAAAATTAGTTACAATTGTATATTTACATTTGTAATATTTCGCGTTCTATTTTATAATATCATATTGATACGTGAATTGAAACGTACCTGGTTCTAAAAGCTTGTATATCCTTTCTTATAACCTCAGCTGATTTTGTTGCCTCTTCCATTTCTTCTTTCAAATCTTGAATATGTCGATTATAATCCTATTTGCACGATAATAGAAGAGAAAAAAGAAAAAGATAACGTACGCGCTTACCAATTACAATTGTATTCGTTAAAGATTTTACCTGTAAGGATTTACAAATGGCATCTTTAAAATGATCTATTGTAACGAAGTCTGAAAAGAATGGTAAAATATCTTCTATCCTAACTAAATCGCATTGTTGTAAAAATTCCATCACTTGTTGTATATCATTTTTTTCACGCACTACGTGTTCAGCTGAAAAAAAAAGAAATAAGAGTAAAAATTATTTATTTAAAGTGCAAAACAATAAAAGATTAGAAACAGTTTATATATTACCTATTTTTAACCATAATTTTTTTCGTAAAGTGTCATCACGTTCAGAGGGCATAGAGGCAATTTGTTTAGCGAGGTCAACTTTAATTGTTAATGCCAAATCTACTGCTGTTGTCCATAAACCAAGCAAAGCCGATAATTGTACACATGCCTCTGTTAAGCCAGCCTCCTGGCACAATCTTAAGGCATAATGTACATCGTAATGTACCATACTTATATATTGGCCTTGAAGAAAAATATGATTATCTATTGAGAGAAGAGAGTATGAAAAAAAAGTAATATTTATACGTGATTTATATATACCCTGTGAGCTGATATAACGCATAACTTCTTCCTCTTTATAACGAGCGTAAAGCGAAAGTAAAAAATTATGAATTGCTTGTTCCTGACAACTTTGTTTGTATACGCAAAATTCTAAATATCTGATAATTTCTTTAGCCTAGACACAATGTAAGAAGAAAATATTAATATTGATATAACATACAAGACTCTCCACGTTTCCACAGAATATAGTTTAGACATATTTAAAGGTTCTTACGTGTTTTTCATCACAATTACATGATACCAAAGCTGGAAGCAATTTTGATGGCTTCAATAAAGATCCTTGCGAAATTAGAGCGGTTACAGTGGGACGTGGCAATTCTTGAAGCAAAGTACCAGAGAATTGATAAAATAAATCTTTGTTGGTTTGACTTTTTAATACTTCAAGGGCTTCTAAATAATTATTTTTATACAAATGTTGTCGTATTACTTCTTCGTAATTACTATGCATTATCGTTAAACGCATAAGATTTTCTTTATCCCCATGACTTGACATTAACTCATAAATTGTTTTACGGTTTCTCTTTATACAATCCTTTAATAGGAAGAACAGATCAAGAATTTTTTTTTATAGAAATATTATATAGATAATTATTTATTTTAACATATTAAGGAAAAAAGAAAAGAAAAAAAGGACATACCTCAACTTTTTGCATAGCAAGAAAACTGTCAAATTGTTTTTGCAACGCTATATACTGCGGATTATGAGTATATGAGCTATCATTGCTTCTTACTTCTCCCATTTGACTCATAAATAATTCTATTACCCATACAACAATCATAGTTATTTGAGTCTTATCCTGAGGTTTCAAACCGTCGAGTTTCTAAAATATTATGAAAAATAAATTATTAATAAATTCGTATATCTATTTATAGAATGTTTTATACAACATAATATAACAATAATTAAAACGAACAAACAAACAAAGAAAAAAAAAAGGAATAAGATGAAATTCATTGTTACCTTTTTCAAAAATATTTTCAATGCTTCTATCTGCCACTCCTGGAGAAATTTCAATGAAATTTCTTCAAAAGATGAGTGAGTGTCTGCATATGTTAATGCACTTTCCTCGTATCTTAAATCAAGATGATAACATTACTACTAGAATATTAATAAATAAATATGACAAAGAGTTTTAAATCAACTTACTGTTGATTTTTAAATAGCATTTCAGCTTTTTTAACAAGTACTTGATCAATATATGCAGGATTATCTTTGCAATATTGTCTAGCGAGTTCAAATTCTCCTTTGTCTAGATAAACCTAAGAAAAATATCATCGCCATATAGATACGATCGAGATATATATATATATATATATATATATATATATATATATATATATATATGCGTATACGATTTTTAATTATTATTTATTAATAGAGAAAAACTTGTACCTGCCAAACATTTCTGTCTTCCTTAGTTACTTTATATTTAAAGACTGCTCTTTCACTGTAAGCCCAAACACTGCGATTTATCGGATCTTTCACGATATTGAGTAACTTTTCAACTGTCTACATTGAAAAATATATTATCAAAATAAAGGATAATATTAAATGATACAAAATATAATGCATAAATTAATCACACATACATCGTTATATATATCTTCAAAAATAAGGTCTTGATTTAATAGCGATATACCCTTCACACGATCCGGATAAAGTAACAAAGCATGAAATTCTGTTAACACGAAAGAAAGTGGTGCGGTATAAATATTAGATTTGCTATTTCCCATAAGACTTGCTTCTGGGCATGTTATCATTTGTTGCTTTATCAATGCACTTTTTGGGTCCGATAAGTTTGGGTCTATCTAGTATAGAAAAAAAAATAAACGAATGTTTTATTATTTTTTTTATATTATATAATTTATTAATTTGTTAACGTTAAGTACTTACATGTGCATGCAATATACCTGTTTCGGTCAACCAACCGAATGATTTTGGTAATGCACCAAGCGACGGATAGAAAAATTGTAATTTCGAGTAAGTTAAAAGACTTACTACTTCAACAAAACTTTCTACACAATTAAAGAATGATTATTAGAAAATCAGTTTTAATTAGATACACATAAAAAATATATCGCATCTATTTACCTTGTACGTTTAAGTATTTATTAAATACTTGTTGCAATAATGGCTTTTCATCGGGATTTTGTACTGATCCAATGAATTGATAAATACGCATAATGGTAGTCACAATAATCATGTATTTATCAGAGTTAGGTATCTTATGAAATTCTAAACCAGTAATCGGAGGCTTACTATTCTTTCCTATATCAAATACCTGAGGAAATAAAAGTTTAATATTAAAATGATATGTTATTCTTTCAAATAATATCAAATATAATTATTATAGCTTTGATGAATGAACACATTGTGTACATGCTTAAATAATGCATTTCCAACTTACCAATCCTTCTATCTCTTTAGCACCGTAAAGAGGTAAATAGTTAGGAAGCTTTGGAAATAATGAATTATGGAATAAAAAAAGCTAATGCACTATAATGTTATGTTAATCTGTTGTAATGTTAATGACGTAATAAAAAAAAAAAAGAAAAACGAAATAAAGTATTTCCAATTTACCTGCCGCCAATACTGTTCCAAGCTTGTGTTAAAAATTTTATCTCCATCGCTAATTTCTGTTTCAAAAATTAAACCTTTTGAAGTACCTAAAAGAATAGGTCCCGTTACTGTCTCTGAAGTATTCGCAAAGTTCCATCCAACTGCAGTAATTTCATGACCTTTGAACTTTCCAGCCTTAAAATAATTTGGTGTTTGTTATTAAATTATCAACATGTAATGATGTAGTTAACTTTTATTTGATAATACTTGTTTTAATTTGGTTGTCTTCCTGTGTAAATATAATAATTCTGGTGGAGGATTATCTCCATTCTTTGGAGTCAACGTTATTAACAAATGATAACCTAAAGGGTCCAAAAATAGATTTGACATCTTCATGCTTACTGCATATTTTGAAATGTCAATTTCTACGACCAAAAACAATTTTTTTAGAAATATTGAAAATAAATTTATACGAGTATATATACATTCTTATTAATTTAATACCTTCCACTTTGTCTGGTTGTTTCATATCGATACGAAGAAGAACATTATTAGCCATAGCTATTATAATTAAATTACTACTGACTACTAGATGGATAATTTTATCAGAAGGTGAAAAGTTGATTTTCTGTTTTGTGAATATCGGACCGTCATCTTGTAACTTCATTTGAATAAAGCCAGTCGTGCTCTGTAAATAATTATCCATAAATATTAGAATGCGTTGAACTTAGACAATTAAATAAATGCGACTTACGATATCTGTTCGAATCGGTGGAGGAACTACTTGTTTGGATCTTTGTGATGCTTGCTCGTATTGATCAAACATCGAAGTCATTTTGCTAAATAATAAATAGCACTAAATAGTGTGATAGTAAAATTAATATATTGTGTTATGTAGGATTATCGCTTGTTCATTGATCTCACAGTTAAACTATTATGAACTAATTGTCTCCCATGACAATAGTAAGTCATATAAATTTATACTGATGCACAATTATAATTTTTCTTTAACTTTATTTATTGTTGTGATATATAAAATTGCACTATCCATTTTGATGCATAAAATTGTATTATTCGCACGACAGAAAAGTACATATAAACGACGAAAGTTAAAAAATTGATGATGTTAATACGCACTACGTTCGTCGTACGGTTGGTAACAATGATTAAAGGGCCCTCCTCTTCTTATCTACAGATACTTTTTTATCTCAGTCATCTGATCTTCAAACGTGAACGCGTGTGAAAAATAGTCTACGGTTGGGTTTAGTCTTGCAACGTGTTTGCAGAATTTCGTCTTTTTTAAAAACTATAAAATAAAATATAGAAAAATGTCGGATATAAATATGACAGAAAGTGAAGATGATCCAGTGGTTAAAGAGGTAAATTCAATAGTTTCTCTCTATAAATAATAATTAAATGTCCTATCAAACGTTTATTACATTGAGGTTACACCTTTATAATAACATAATTGAAGGTTTCTTTTAATAGAAAAAAAAATAAAAAGAAAAAATTCAAACGCGAATTTCTTATATTACAAAAAAATATAAGAAAAATAATATCGTGAACTAAAAACAGGATTAACCTAAAAATATCGTTTCTTTGATCTTCTTTTCGTATTTACTTCAAAGTATTTAAGATATTATAGCTTAATTGTATATTGAATGTTTTAGATTCCAGTATTTTTATCCAAAACTCTTGAGAATAAATTATATATTTTCCAATATCCCATTCGTCCTGCTCGAGATGGATACGATAATGCAACATTTTTGAAAACTGCAATAAAACCGGAAAATCAAGAGGTCAGAATAGAAGTAGCTGTCGATACGTACAGCATTAATTATGATAAAATGAAAGGAAGGCAAATTGCCATTAATGCGGATGGTAATTCTAAAACTGAACAAGAAGATGATGAAAAAGTATTTGATAGGTATATATAGAATTTATGATATTATGAAAAAAAAAAGAAAAGAAAAAAATACATGAATATAACTAAAATACTAACTTGGATTATATATAGAATTAGATAGATTTATAAAGATATTTGAATGGTTTTTGATCTTGAATAAGCAATTACTTTTAGCGATGTAATGGATAAAACAGTCTTGCATTCTTCTCGTGCATTACCTGAATGTACAAATTATGCAGCTGCAGTTTATCAAGACGGTGAGCTACATATCACTCCACTGAAAGGTATTATACAATTAAGGCCACAATTTAATTACCTTGATAAAAGCGATAAGCGTGCTAGGGAAGAAGCTAAAACTGTAGGCGAAGGTAAATACAAATTTTTTATTTCTATTTATTCACTCATTGTATATTAATATATGTTATATAATAGAATATTTATATTATATATGTATTATTAATACAGATGTAGAAGAAGAAGATGAAGGCCCCAAACAAGTAAATGTGACTTTTGATAGACAAACACCAGATTTTCTCAAAAAAATGCAAGAACAATCATTTCAACATTTCTCTAAAAAAAGTTCAGAAGAAAAGTGGATACATACAAACTACGCCCCAGTTAATAGTACACAAGCTGAAGTTAATATAATTATTGATTATTTTTTCAAACGTATATAAACAATATCACTAAACGCTTACAATTTCTAATCCTTTTTCTTTTACAGCTGACACGTTTGGAAATGTTTTGTTCATCTACCGAAGAAACTATAAATGCATTGAATTTAACAAATAAACAGTATTTAGAATTGTTAGCACCACCTATCTGTCAAGAACAATATTCTAAAAGTGACACCCAAAATCATACTACATCTCTTAATTATATTAGGACATTACCACTTCTCGATCAAGTCAGGATTCTTATGAAAGATGGTAAGGAAAAAATAAGATGGAAAGTAAAAAGAACACAATTCTATATAATCTAATTAATTTCTAGTAATTATCTCAATGAACTAATATTTCCAGCAAAGGTGATATCATTTATTCAGCTACGATTAATTTTATCATCGGAGCATGATACTGCAGCCGTATTGAAATATTTACAGCAAGTGGCTGTTTTAGTGCAAGGGAACTGGGTTGTAAATAGTGAACTTATTTATATTAAAGATAGTGTATCGTCTCAAAATGGTATACCTGCGGAACTCATGTGCAGAGCCAGAGATTATATCGTAAGTATCATAGAAATTAATTATTCCAAGAAAATGTATACACTATGTATACAAAATGTATTACTTAAATCTAATTTAATATATATGTATATATATTATGTTCTAGTTATTATCATTCACTGAACAACAATTCCTTGATCGGAGGGCAATATCTACCGTTATCAAACTACCTTCCGAGGAAATAAAAGAGATATTTATAAATTTAGCAATACATATACCGAAAAAAGGATGGCAATTGATTGTACCACCGAATAAAGAATTTTGCGAAAAGTATAATTTTCATTAAAAAAGAAAAAAAATATATATATATAATTTTCCAAAATATCAACAAAATTATATTGTATTATATTACATTATTATTCGTATATAGATATCCGGAAATAGCACAGAGGCAGGAGATGTTCTGGGAGGCAAAACGAAAATATTTACGCGAGACATTGGAACCACAAAATCAAGTACCTCAACGCCAAAGGAGAAGGTCCAATAGAGAATCCATTGGTTCCGAGAACGAAGAAAGAAATGTTGGCAGGGGAAAGAAGTTGAGGGATTCGTCGATTTCGGACGATAGTGCATCGGAAGCGATTAAGCATAAGAAAACGAGTCGCTCTAGAAAAGTATCCGAAACAACAACATGACCAAAAGCATCGAACGATTAGGACACATAAATCTATAAATAGCGTTTATAGGCATTGTTGTTACTATATCCAAGATAATGATTCATCGCATATGTACGTACGGTTATAGTGAAGTGTTTGTTTAATACACTGCTGTACGATGGCTGCTTCCATGGTGCAGTGGTTGTGTCTAATATCGTTGCTTCTAACCAGGAGGATTCGGGTGGTTCGATTCCCGGTACTGTCCCATGGGATTTTTTTTTCTTTTTTCTTTTTTTTTTTCTTCCAAGACAGCGGGTCTCCAAATAGCAGTTTGGACCCAGCCTCGCGAAAACAATTCAATTAGGAGGCTATTTGATAAGAGTCGTAGCGATCCGGTCATGAAAACTAAAGTAACGCGTTGACCGCGCTTCTTTTCACAAGAACTGCAGGCCCACGGGACTGGCTGGCTGACTAGTAATCATTTCTTCTAGGCCTAAGTCCCAGTACGAACTATCGTTACAGGGAATAGTAAAAAAAAACCTGCCGTATACGGTAAATATATTTAGAAAAAAAAAAAAAAAAAAGAAAAAAATATTAGTGACATTAAAGGAAATTATGCGAATTAAAATTTTTATCGTCACGTACATACTATACAATGATAACCATTTGATTGCATTCGAAGAAATGATTTATTGTTCATAAATATAGCGTTTTTATTCTATTAGAAATATTTTTTTTTTTAAGAACGAATGATTTATTTATTAATCGTTAATTATATGTGTTTATACTTTGTTAAACATTTACATTAAGTTTTACTTTATATATTGTAAACATTTTCCTTGAATGTAATTGTAATTAAGCAGAAACGTGAGATTTATAACTAAAAATAAGAAATATTATCACTATCAATATTTTTCTATCTAATGCAATTCTTTTTGTATGGCTATATAACAAATTTAGTAAAAACCTCATGGATAAGAAGATTACGAATTAATTAATGTAAATATAACTAAATCTATACAAAATTAACTATTAAGAGATACTGAGAAAAAAATATATATATATATGTGTATATATTATATATATATGTGTGTGTGTATATATATATGTATATATGTATGTATGTGTATATATATATATATATATATATATATATATATATATATATATATATGTATATATATATATGTATATATATATTTTTTTTAGTTTTTAACGTTGTTTACTTCTGACTGATTTTTTGTTATATTGCGTAATTAATTTTTACACAAAAAAATAGAATAAAATCTAAGCAAGAATAAAAAGAAATGGAATATGTGTAAAAAGGACTTGTTCACAAGTTTAAGAATACCATTCTTAAAATACGTATACACAAATATGTATCTATTACTGTGTATATAATTAATTAACGATGTATGATTATATTATAATTTATCCGAATTATGGTCTCTTTTTATATTTACAAAATATGTTTTATTTATTATGAAAAATACGTAACTATGTGAAGAAAGAAATGAAAGAAAGAAAACGTGAAAATATTACTTTACTTCAAATACACATGGACAGGTTTCACTTTGCTATCCATAAAACTCGTATTCATGTTTTTTTTTTCTGTAATCGCTTGAAATTTGTTATGTTTATATTATGTATATCCCAATAACCGTTTCGTTATAGCCATAAGAAAAGAAAAGAAAATTAAAAAACAAAAAAAAACAAAAAAGAAAGAAAAAAATATTGTATACACGTACGTATACCGCAAACTACGGAGAAAATTTTCTTTCTACGTTTACGATTAGGCATTTCCTGTAGAGTTACGTTCGCCATTACTGGCAATGTAAATGGATAGACAGTAGCGAGATATCTTATTACATACCAGGTGTGGTACTGTTCAGTTGTAAAGCGATTTATAATATATACCACCGAGTTTAAACAAATTTGATTTACAAAAAGAAAAAATCATTGGCGCCTTGTTATAATAACATCTGTTTTAATTTGTTAAAATCGTACGTATATACTTATCCTTGTTTTTTCAGATTTTATGCGGAATACAACAATTTTTTTTTGTTTTCTTTTTTTTTCTTATACAAACGTACTGTATTAACAATTAATCTTGTAGATTGTATTTAGATAGTCACATATGTATACACACATTCATAGATTATAGTCGCACTTATTATAAATGCCATGTATATACTCATAAGTAAAAGAATAAGTAAATCGATATATATATATATACATATATTTATATTTACATTTATATCATTATCGATATTATCAAAGTTACAAAATAAAAATTATTTAATCGTACTTACGCAAAGTACGATTATATAATACTGAAATGTTTTGCATATACCAATGAGAGTGCGTATCAACCAGAAAATATGACATTTTTTCCGGTGATAACAAGTTCGTCGAAAGAAAAATCATTGGAACTTATGTCATCGTGTTCGTAAATTAAAACGTATAAATAACAAATCGTGTAACACTTTCTTCGGTTAAAAGTTAAATTCATTATGTTTATATGTGTATATATATATATATATATATATATATATATATATATATATATATATATTTATATTATGTATATACATATATTTGATACACACAGTTCTCATTGCTGGAACGTTATATTAAACTATTGCGTGGAGAGACGAAGATTGCGAAGAAAAAACAACGGCGATGGGATTAACGAATGACAAATGACAAGGTTTCGAGATAATTGTTACGTTTGAAAAATGGCGGGATGAATTTAACCGTTGGCATGTCACGTGATCGCGTAAGAACAGTAACCAACCATAATAGTCGGTTGAAGGTCTCTCGAATAAGATCAGTAGAGAGTTCTACAATGGATTATTTTTATTATTTATTATTTCCTCTATATTTTATTATTTTCTCAATGCGACGACGCGACAAAGTCGTGTGAATTGTTATATATAAACGAAATAAATGTTAAGTCGACGAATTTTTTCGTTATAAAAATGATCGTTGAGTTTGAAAAATGGCGGGTATAAATTCAACCGCTCGTACGCGGTACGTGAAAAAAAGAAATTTCGATCGTCGTTGATGATCTCACGGATAAGATCACAGTCAGATTTCTAAGAAGGATTTCGGATTTCTTTTTTTTTTCCTTATAAAAAGGATTATTATTTTTTCTTTGCAACAATAAAATGTGTAATAATCTGTGAACGAAAAAAAAAAAGAAAAGTAAAAGGAAGGATAAGAAAAATTGTAAAATCGAGTTTGATTGAAGAATTTAAACGATTGAAATTTGTCGCGGGGACAGGTGGGAAAGGAAGAAATATGGCGGGAAAATTTCGAATCGGTTCGAGTCTAAGAACAATCTATAATCGTCCTTGAACAACGTCCTTTCTTTCTCGGCCGAAGGATCACCTTCCATTTTATCTCTCTCTCTCTCTCTCTCTCTCTCTCTCTCTCTCTCTCTCTCTCTCTCTCTCTCTCTTTCCGTCTTTTCCTCTTCACGCTTGATTTGCGTAGCGCAGGGGCGTAACCTTCTGGCCGTAAGAACTTTCTCTTATGAGTCCGAACGTCGGTGAAAGTGTTTCTTACGCGTTCGCATTTACATAGTACGTGTAGACAGGAGGACAACCAAATGTTTGTTTCTTTCTATGTGGACCACACTCCTATTAGTAAATTATAACGAGTCGATGAGGAAGTTCGAGGGAAATCTTATAAAGGAGTCCCTGACCTCCGAAGAATATTGGATAAAACGAATATTAAATTTCTTTCACGCCAAGAAGGAAATCGATACAAAGAGAAAGAGAGAGAGAGAGAGAGAGAGAGAGAGAGAGAGAGAGAGAGGATCGTTCTTTTTCTTTTTTCTTTTTCTTATTTATTTTTTCCTTTTCCGTTTTCTTTCGCACACGCATTAAAATATTCGTTTAGACTTTAAAATTTCGAGGGCGATTTCACTTTTGTCTTTTTTTTTGTTTTGTTTTTTATTGTCTTAAGATAGTATCGCGACGAAAATGAAAATTTCATAAGTAATTTCATGAAAAATTCTTACCGTTTGTATCGCGCGTCTTGATATATATATATATATATATATATATATATATATATATATATATATTTATTTATTTATTTATTTATTTATCTATCTCAAAAGAAAGTCATTCTAAGGGTAATGAAAACGTACATAAGGAGTCAACGTGCAGATAAAGCGCCCAACCGGCGAAGTTTTTCTTACTAATTGAAATTAATTACGAACGTGATAAGAACGAAACAATTACCCCAGTTTACGATAAATTCTTTCCTAAGAACTAAGGGTAACCGTACAAATTTTCTTAATTATTCTGATAACTTCCGATTAGCGAATTCGTTTTTATGGAATTGATGATAATCCTCGCTATTGGCTACGTACTGGACACTAATACGATCTCTGCAAGAAGGACGACGACCCGTTACTCTCAAATACTATAAAGCACAGAGAAGAAAATAAACGAGCACGCAAGACGGGGGATTTCGATTAAAGTTATGGAGATTGGATTTACTTTTCAATTTTTTTATTTTTATCTTTAATATTTTTTTATAATTTTATCTTTACATTTTTTTTCTTTTTTTAATTTAATTTTATTCTATTTTATTTTACACGCGAGCACGCGTACGCGTGCACGTATGCGCGTGTTTAAATCTAAACGCAGGAGTTATTCGTTTGGCGTTCGTTAACGATTGTTCATATTCGTAATCAATACGATATAAAGCCTAATTAAATACAGCTTTGTAATTGGGTTTCTTTTTCTTTCTTTCTTTCTTTATTTTTCTTTCCTTTCTTTTCCCTTCTTCTTCACTCTCAATTAAACATTATTAACAATTTAACGAATCAATTAAGAAGAATTTTTTTTCTCGAACTTTTCTAATGTCACCTTTCAGATTAAAAAAAGAATATATATATATATATACATATATATAAATAACGATAATTAAATAAAAAAGAAACCCGAAAGAAGGAAAGAAAATAAGAAAAGAAAAGAAAATCGTGTCAGCAAACCCAGAGCGGAGAACATTTAGAAAACTAAATCTTAAGAATTTATCGACGTGTAAAATCACGATTCGCTGATCCGTAAATCGAACGAACGAACGAACTTACGAACGAACGAATGAAAAGGAAAATTGCAGATCCTACACGATACTTTCGATCTCTAATTTTTTTTTGACTCACTCGATCTTCACCCAGATCGAAGAAGAGTAGACCGTTCATCCTCCTCCCTCGCCACCTCCTTACTCCTCTTATCCTCCCCGCCCCTCCCCCTCCTTCCGCTCATTCTCCACTTTTCACTCGTCGACGAATCGAACGCACCGCTTAACACGTAATTTATTGAAATCGTATGGAATCGGATCGTACACTTACTTTCTTTTTGATTCAAACTGCGAGGGTCATTGTTTTCACCGTTCTTTTTTCTTAAAAAAAAAGTCCAACCAATTATTTACAAATCTCTTTTTCTCCGAGGACAATGAGATATTGTCCCTTTTTTCTCGCATACCAATCGATGAAAGGTCGATAAGAAATTGCGAGGTGATATGGATCTAATAGTACCGATCCGATTGAAAAAAAAAAAAAAAATACAAACAAACAAAAATATGTCAACGGGTCATCTAAATGGGTCACACTTTTCCCCGCGATATGTGAATCAATTTGAAATGAAATATTTACGTAATATAATAAAATATTGTCATCGACGTACGTATGTATACGAATTTAGAATATGTCAAATAAAATAAAATATTATTATTTGTTTTGTCGGTTTATAAGCCTTCATAATTATGATTAACTTATGGTTTAGTGTTTAGATTGAAAATGATTCATTAAATGTTACATGATAACGAAATAATGATCTATAGAATATAATATTACTGCATAGATTTATAACACTGTAATTAAAAAAAAAAAAAATAATAGAGAAACAAAAATTAATATATATGTAAAAAAAACCTACAATACAGGTGGTTTATATTTATGATTAACTTATGGTTTAATGTTTAAATTGTAATGGTCAATTAAATCTTTCATAATACTAATATACTAATGCATTGATTTACAACACTAATCGGAGAAAATATTATTTCTTTTTTTTCTTCTCAACTTATAAGTCGGTGCTTTATATTTATGATTAGCCTATGAATTAAGGTTTGAATTGTGTAATGGATTAATTAAATCTTTCATAAGACTAAAATTTTGATATTCAAAATTTCTAACACCGTAATCGGGGGGAAGAAAAATATTATCGTTTTTATCGTCTTACGGATCTTAAAAAACCTACGGTTCTCTAAAAAAAAAATACGGATTTTAAGAAACCTACTCTCCAAACCTACGGTTCGGTTCTATATAAAAAAAAGGAATGAAAGAAAGAAAAGAAAGAAAATATTGATCCTCCAATTATATTTCTAATAAATTTCAATGTACTAAGACGTACTATATGATCAGTATAATATGGATCATGCCAACAAGTAACACATTTGAAACTCCCCGAGCTCATTGCTCAGAGGTAGAATTTCATTTTTGACGTCCCTTACCGATGTCGAAACACGTTCGAGACAGATTATATCGTATATATGTACTACTTACTTTGTTAGCTCAAATAGAGAGAGAGAGAGAGAGAGAGAGAGAGAAAAGTCTGACATATCGGTAGCTTGAATTTCATTCGTTTCTTATTAGACAATACGAAATATATAGAATAAATTTAAATTAAACGCCAAAGAAAAACGAAGAGTTACTGGTATGATGATATTCGTGTCTGTCGTCGATACGCGACGTATGAGATTAAAATCACGCGCTTACGTACATACACATTTACATATCTACGTATGTAAACGTGAATAAAATTTTGAAGGAGGAACGAAAATATATAAAAGTTGTTTTATACGATGGCCTACTTGTAAGGAAATTTTCGTCTGGCACCTGCTAGAAAGCTGAAGCGTACTTTTGTTTTGTTTTTTCTTTTCTTCTTTTTCTTTTTTTTTAGAGGGGCGGGGAGGGGGAGTACCTCCAATCGGAAGTGTCTACTTTACGACGTCTCGCGAACGTTGACTGAAATAAGAACGAAAGTCTCTTGACAATCTCTCGTATTGGCATATTGATTGTGTGTGTGTCTGTGTCTGTGTGTGTGTGTGTGTGTGTGTGTGTGTGTGTGTGTGTGTGTGTGTGTGTGTGTGTGTGTGTGTGTGTGTGTGTGTGTGTGTGATCGTCCGTGTACGTATATGTACGTTATGTATCGATGACATAAGACTAACGATCGATCGACCGTAACTCGATCGATCGAACATCTCGAACTTCTTCCTTCGATCTACAAAATATTCATCGATCAGATCTATGTAATGTACAAATATTTAATTAAATTACATTCTAATTAAAATTTCTATTTCTAAAATTTCTATTTCTCTTTTTTAAAATTCCAATTCTAAATTAAATTAAATGAAATCAAATTCTTTTTAATTTGTTTTATTTTTTTTTTAAGGATACAATTAAAAAACTGTAAGTCATGTTGGAAGGATAAAGAATAATTTAATAAGGCCCGGAGTATGTGTGTGTGTGTGTGTGTGTGTGTGTGTACGATTATGCGTAAGTAAAAGAATGAATAAAAATAATATTTTAGAAAATTGATTAGTAAGAGAGATAGGATTTATCGAGATATTAGTTTCTTGTTAATGAATCATTAAAATTTAGTATTAGATGACAACAGTGTTTGCCGTAGCTTCGACAAGATAATAGGGATGTTGAAGCGGACCTATTCCTATTGTTCAAAGGCATCATGAGTCAGAGCTTATTGACCGCTCATGTGGGCGTATTCCTCTGTCTCTATGGTATACAAAGCAATATGACTTTCTTCGATGAAAGAAAATATATATACATAAGAAGTGTGTGTGTGTGTGTGTGTGTGTAAAGATCGAGCGCGCTATTAGACATAGATTCTCGTCCTTCGATTTTAAACGATCGTTATTACCTTTTTACTGTAGATCCGAACGATACCAGTAAGACACATCCGGCTTAACAGAAGAAAGGAATTAGAGTTGAAACGTTTCTCGTCACGAAACTTCGCCCTTTTTTATTCATAATTAATCGTATATCATAATTGGGATTTCTTATAGTTCTTTTTTTTTCCCCTATAGTTCACCATTGATATTTGCCATCTTCGCACGATCCTCTTTTTTGATACTCTCATTTGATCGTTAAGATCGCTCAAACTTTATATTCGAAAATATTAATTTTCTGTCTTATCTCTCTTTATTTAATTTGCTAAAAATGCATTTTACGATACACGCGGTCGTAGTGACACGAACTATTTTGTTCGAAGAAGCTTTAATATTTTCATTGGAATACGAGGGAAGGATACGAATTAGATAAAATATATTTTTTGTTCTTTTTTAACGTAGAAATTCCGTCGATCCTCGTTATTCCAATAATTTCGAAGTACAACGATATACCTACCAATTTGTTTGGATCCTTCTTTTTAGGATCTATCCGATCCATGGATCAAAAAGCCGTGCTCGAGTCGATATTGGAGAATAGGAGAACACGGTGCTGTTGCAGTGTCTCTTCACTTTTCCCCCCTCCACACTGATAGAGGATCCAGAGAGTTTATACCTGGTGGAGGCAACTTTCAGCGGGTCGCACTATATAAGAGAATGACGAGTCCGACCGCCCATGATAAAAGCTCGCGTGTGTTGTCAATCCGGTGTACGTGCGCTTTCGTTTTTAACTCTCCCTCCCTACCTTCGTGTCCCGTCGACAGGTAAGTGAGGTTCGAAAAATTTTTTTTAGTAATTTCTTTCCCTCCTTTTCTTTTTTTTTTCTTTTTCTTTTTCTTTTTTTCCCCTCCCCCTTCTTTCTTTTCTCTTCTTCGTCTTTCGCACAGGAGAAAAAGCGACGTACGTGGCGATTCAAAAAAAAAAAAAAAAAGAAAAAAGAAAGCAAACGCACAAACGAAAGAGAAGAATATAAAAAGACAAATCTTTCCTGTAAAGTTACTTCGAATTCGTGTGATTATTGATCCAAGGAACAGTGAAGTGTCTTCCCATCATCGTTACGATCTCATAATCATTTTTTTTTTTTTCAAGACAGAAATTGTATCGATATTAATTTTCATGACAGTGTGATATCTAAGGTGTTACAAATATGCGCTTTGTGAACTCGTTAAATTGATATGGATAATCACGTATCATTGATCGCACGTTAATGTCGTTTCTATTCTCAAAGAGGAAGAAAGTAAAAAAGATGAAAAATGAAAGAATAAATTAAAAAAAAAATAATAAATAAAAAATAAAAAGAGAACACGAAATTTTAATATCGCGAAAGCCACGTGATTACTTATACTTATAGAGAGAGAAAGAGAGAGAGAGAGAGAGAGAGAGAGGGAGAGAGAGGGGGAGAGAGAGAGAGAGAGAGAGAGACAAAGAACGAGGTACGAAATCAGGGCAACGTCTTACACGATTGTAACACATAATTAAACTGGTACGTGTATCATGAAACGAACGATATCTTTTTGTCGGCGTTAGGAAAATGTATAAAATTAGTTTGGTCACGCACGGTGTGCCAGGAGTTATGACACGTGCCCCACTCGGAAATCTACGTGCTAAAACCGGTCGCCCTTACGATTGCAAATCAGGAACAGAATTTGCAATCGTGGATCGAGCTGGGTGATAAATCGAGAGATTTACTTGCAGTATATCGCGTATATTAAATAATTTTGACATCTCGAGTAATTTCTCCTGTCGATGATATTAAATCTATTACTTCGATTAATACGCTCTCCGCCACCCGCTACCTCTCTCTCACTCTCTCTTTTCAATTTTTACTTCTCTTTTTTTTTTGTTATCACGATTAAAATCTAACTCATTATAACTACAGCTTGTATCATATCTTTTCAAATTCCCTTCTCTCTCTCTCTCTCTCTCTCTCTCTCTCTCTCTCTGTTATTTTGTGCAATTTTTGTTTTCATTCTTCGTAATAATATCTCTCTCTTCTTTTGTGAAAAAAAAAACATTGATTATCTCGTGAAATATAAATTAACAATATTTCTATTCGAATAAAAATTCTATATAATTACTGTTGCTCCTACAGCGAGAGAATTCGCGTAGAATTGCGAGCGTCTGGAAAAAGCGAAAGAAAAGAAAAGAAAAGAAAAGAGAAAAAAAGAAATGTCGCTATAGCAATAAAGTGTGCTCCAGATTTCCTTAAGAGCGTGTCCAGAACCAGTCGAGTGGTTGGTTGGTCCGGCTTACGGTTACGTGTTCCTGCACGCGGGTTATATTATACAGCCGCGTTCTCCGCATTTATACTTGCGGGACAACTATCTCTTTTTATATTATGCAATTGCTTTCTTCGACCAGCCAACGTTTTTAAAAAGAATCCGACGTACTTCATATACTCCGCCTATTTTCGTTTCTCGAAGGAATTACTAAACGTTATCGTTCATTGTCGCATATTTTTTTCTTAAACTTACGATCGGAGACGTGCGATCAGTCGCTCAAATGCAAATGAATTTAAAAAGGAGAAAAGAAAAAACAAGAAAAAAAGAAAAAGGAAGAGAATATCAAAGAAGTATTGAGAAGGTTTTACATCATTTTCCAATTTTCTTCGTTTCACATCGATCGTTTCTATCATCATTCCAAATTGTTATCGCAAGGAAAGTATTTATATATTATTTCATCGAATATTAATATATATGTAATTGCGAAAGTGATTCGAAGAAAAAACATTAAAACAAAGAAAATAAATAAATAAATAAATAAATAAATAGATAAGAAGAAATAAATGAAAAGCAAACTTTTTATTTTATTTTATAGAAAAAAAAAAAAATAACAAAAATTAAGAACGCGAAATTACTCGTTTTAAAATTTAATTACTTATTTAAAAACGAAAAATCAAAAACGCGAAATTACTTGTTTTAAAATTTAATTACCTGTTTGAAAAAAGAAAAGAAGAAATTAAGAACGCAAAATTAAATATTACTTTCATAATTGTTGGCTCCAATGTTGAAAATTCAATGGGATTGGGAATTAATATAATGGGAAGGATGTATCGGATAAATGAAAATACTCAAGTATTCTAATCGCGTTCGAAGTGACAGTGATACTTGACCCGCACGATACTTCATCGCATTACGATCGGACTTACGCAATTCAACGCTTTATTCTCCGACAAGCCGCAGGAATGAGAGCATACGCAATTGGAGAAATGTCTATCACGTTCCAATTTCAGATCTCGATAAAGATTCCGGATTAGATTCCGTATCGATTCCAATTCGAGCCGATTTGATGAAAAATATCGATTCGCGATTTACGTAGTAAGAGCACGTAATATCAGATATTTATTTTGTTGCGATTATGTGAAAACAGGAAGAGAGTTGTTTCTTTTCTCTTTTTTTATTCGTTTCATTATCTTTTTCTTTCCTTCCTTCTTTCTTTCTTTCTCTTTTTTCTTTTTTTATCTTTTTCTTCTTCAACGCGATCGACATTACTATTCTCCATCGATTTGTTGAAAGTTTCAAACGATCTGATCTGTCTCATTCCGCGCTACAGGAGAAATCTCGACGAATTATATCAAACGGAAGGAGACATTTAAATCCATTTCACTTTGAATAATATTAGCGTTAATGATGGAATGTTAATTAAACAGTTAAAACCAGCCTGCGCTGGTATAACCAGCGCGAGCGATAAAGAGAAAACGAAATGAAAACGAAAAAGAGGACAAAATAAATGAACGAATATGATAATTATCGTTTCGTTATAATCTACGTACTTAAACGCGTTTGTTATGTATTATATATACTCGGAATCTTTTATTAAGGAAATCGATATCCACGTTCAGATATTTATCTGTATAAATTAGAATTTTTGTCGATAGAAAACTAGTTCTAGTATGTATATATCTCTATACTAGTATGTATACACACACACACACATATTAAACTAATAATGTATCGACTCGGAAAACTTTCTACGAGATAACTACGAGCACACTGTCTTTATCGTAATCGGTTTATTTCAATTCTTTCTTTTCTCTCTCTCTCTCTCTCTCTCTCTCTCTTTTCTTTTCTCTTTTTTCTTCATTCCATATCTCGCGCTTGATCACGCCCACGCAAATATTTCGAGTTATTTATGTAATATGCGCGATTGAATGTATGATTTTCCTTTGTTCTTAAAAAAAATCAATTAGAAGAGCGAATAGAGCGTATAGAATTATTCGAATTAAAAACAAAAAGGAAAAAGAAAAAACAAGAAAATAGATAATCCCAACCACGTACAAAATGTTGTTATCGATCGTTTTAAAGACAATCCGATAAATTTCATATGTATCACTTTTATTGTAATTATCTGAATTCAAATGGAACTCGTATTTAAAGAAATTTTCAACTATCATTTCGTTGCATAATCGTCTAGCATCGCATCAAATTTCTAATAAATAATTATCGTCCATTCGATTGACCGTAATCATTTATTAATCAACTGTTAATCAAATATTTACCGAATAATTAATATCCATTCTTTCATCATAATTATATAATTTACGAATTATATTTGTATCAAATAATTTTCATACATTCTATTATCCTAACCATCTACATTACTGTTAGAAATTAAATCTTTTACCAAACGATACATTCTTCATTTATTCAATTTTATTATAATCATTTATAAATAAAAATTATACTTACTCTCAACAATACATATATATATATATATATATATATATATATATCTTATTCTTATTTTTTATCCAAATGCAATAGATAAACACGTGGATTAACCAAATAGTAACAAAATTAAATTCAAAGAGAGGAGTTACAAATGTGAGAACTATTTTTCTTCTCTCATGGGATCCAAGAAATTCGAAAAATTGGAATGAAAGAGCGAAATGAGGAAGGAAGAAGGAAAATAAGAAAGAAAGATAGAAAATAAGGTGAGGAGAAAAGGAATCATGTCGGAACGATCGAATTCCATGTGACATTCGGAGTAGAACCGAAAAGTCGATGTCCTTACCAAGCGTTACGAGCGTACCTTCGATATCTTTCACGATCGATCCTTTTATATATATATATATATACATAGTATATACACACACAACGAATAAGTCGACTTCGAGATATCCGATACAGACACGTTTGTTTCTTTCTCCTTTCTTTTTTATTCCTCTTTGTCGAGAGGTGATTTTTATACGCAGTCCCCTCTCACTTTCACTCGATCGAGTCTCGAGCCACCAACCACTCTTAACGATCAACTTCGACCACCACCTTTTATAATGTTTCCAATACGAACATGGCAGGGCCAATAGAAATTTTATATTTGGATCATCTAGATCAAATTATGATCCTCATGATCGTTCTAACACCTATCGTCGAAATCATTATAAAGTTTCGATCTTTTCATATATAATTTTTCAACGCATACACGATCGATCGTCTCATCGTTAAATATATTGATCATCCTAATCCTATCGATAAAAAAAAATCCGCGATCATTCTCTAACATCGCCCGTGAAAATTGTTAAAAGTTTCAATCGTTTCACTTTTAATTTTTCGGTGAAAACTCGATCGATCAAACCATATATTAAGATATCGTGAAAGTTTTAAAACTAATCTTCAAAATCGTTGAAAAAATTTCGACTGTGTTTATCCGATTTTCTTAAAAAAAAAAAAAAAAAAAAAAAAAGAGAAACAGAAAAAAAAACTGGATCGATCATTTCGATCGATCATCTGAAATATATCGATCAAAATATAAAAGAGAAAATCATGACCATCGATCTCGTCAAAGTCACGGATAAATTATAGTAATCTCGATAAATTACTTGGAAAGTAAGTAGTATCCTATAAAAAAAAAAAAATATATATATATATATACTCTCATAAATTGATTGGATGCATCAACGATTTCTCGTTAATTTATTTATAACGTTATTAACTTGGACCTTCTTGAGGAATTGGTTTACGTAAGAACGCATTTATTATTAAACGAAAAATGATAAAAATATTTGACTCTTGACCTTTTCCAGCCTACATACGGAGAAAGAATCTTATGCAACGAGTCATAACTTTTAGGTTGCACTTTCGATTCTGCGCGAGAACAGGTGCACCGAGAGGATACAAGCATTATGATTAGGTTAACACGAGTCTAATTAATTAACGGTTAGATCGATCTTGTCGAACTATTATAAGAATTATCACGATCGATTCATCGTCGTTATCGTAATGATCGTGCAAATGTAATGTGAAATAATTAAAAAAAAAGAAGAAGAAGAAGATGAAGATAAAAAAAAATAAATAAATCGATCAAATCGGAAGGATTTTCATTCGATCGAATGAGTTCCGTGATTATACTAAGACGATGATGTCTAATTAACTAACGATTACATTGATCTTGTCGAACCAAGAATGATTTGCATTCAATCATCATCATCATCATCATGATCTGAATACAATATAGAAAGAGTATCAGAAGGGATAACAAAAGATAAGTTTAATAGAGTTAAACAGAGACTAAGACGAATACATAGAAGAGAGTTTAGAAGAAAATAACGATGAGACGAAACACATGTTTTTCTAAACGCTAATAGTGGGTGATTAATGTTGAAGTACGAATGGAAAATGATAAAAACCGAGTTTCTTTTTCGGTACCAATTAGATCGAAAATAAATCATATCCCATTCATCATCGTTATCGTCATATCTAATCGCCGCGATCATCTCAAATGTGATTTAATATGAATCGTAAAAGAGATCAGAAAGATCGGTCAAATCGGATAGATTCATTCGATCGAATGAGTTTCGTCTCACGTAAAAGAATCTTTAACGAATCGTGAAATCAAGCACTTGTCCGAGTTTTGCACGCTTAGAAAGTGGTAACACGCTTTCGACGCAGCACCATGCCACGCAAACCATAAATGAGCTAGTAAAATGAATAATAGGCTGTGTTTAACTGTCGGATCATCGAAAAAAAGATTCACGCGAGAGTTGAAATACGAACGTTTTTCAATTGAACGTGACAATATCAACTATCGTTTCTCCATACAAATGTCTGTTTTCACAGACTCGTATTGATCGATTGATTATTATTATTATTATTATTATTATTATTATTATTATTATTATTATTATTATTATTATTTATTTTTTCTAAGATCATCAATTTGTTCTTCTCGAAAATATTCGTATTGTTGGTACATTCACGATCTTAATCGAAAGGAAACTCACGTGAGAGTTCAAATAGAAACTCTTTCGATAGAAAGAGATAATATTCCCATCGTATTTTTTTTTGCCTCCCTCGTGCAAACGTATCATCGTGTTTGTCTACTCATATCGATTGATTTTCGTTTGACAAACATATAACGATATGTTTGTTAAACAAAAATCACGTTGATTTGTTTCCCTGGAAAATATTCGTAGACACTTATATCCAACATTTTTACGATCCATCATAAACGATCCCTCACTAGAGACAAGCGTGTTTTCTCTTCGCCTAAAACAAACGAACTCTAATGTGTGTGTGTATGTGTGTGTGTTTATTTTTATTTTTTTATCTCTTTGCATTTAGCTTTCCAGTTTATTTCCATAAACGGAGAAAACGTTCGTTCGTCGACATGTAAAAGGATCATGAATGAAGGGAAAAATAGAAAAGAATGAAAAGAAAAGAGAAATAAGAGAAAGAGAGAGAGAGAGAGAGAGGGAGAGAAAAAAGAAAAAGATGTAGAAAGAGATGATAGAAAGAGGTGGTTTAGATAGCGCCGATTGGCCGAAATAAAACGCTTTGCCATTGGCTTTCTAAAAGTTTTACTCGACTCCTGTACTTTCGCTTTGACGAACATAAGCTCGGAAATCATGCAAATACAATGTAGGAATGACGTTAATAAGCCATCGTAATTTCTTATAATTGAGAGAACATCGATGGTCAAGGTTACTTTCACTCGAGTATAATAAATACATACAGAGATCGATAGATAGATAGATACATACATACATATGTAACATGTGGATGTGCGCGACACTTAAGAGATCGAACATATTTATTATATTTATTATGTGCGTATAATAAAAGTTAATAATCGTGACATTAATTCCAACTTTCTCATTGATTATTACAGAATGTATCGCGTTTGTCTGCTGTTCGTGGCCGCGACAGCGGTGGCTCAAGGTCCTTACGATTTAGAACCAAGAGCTGTAACACTTCCTGGGAAGCCAACGTTGGGTCCACTTTACACGTCCGCATTAGGTGGGGGTCAAGGTTTCCGCGATAACAGTTACGAGGATAACGCCGTAACACCAACCCCGTCGTCTGCTCCGCTTTACAGAAATCCAAACAATCAGCCACCCGTAATATTCAAATTCTTTCAATCGATCGTCGGAATCGTTCAGTTACAACGGTCAGATCAATCCTTCAAATCTTCTTTTTCGTATATTTTAGGTTTATCGTAAACCAACGCCGTCGCCGCTCGATGGTTCTCGTGATTATCAATCAAGCGTAAGAGTAGGAGGAAGTGGTCCACCACGCGGGCCTCTTCGCGGTGGTGGCCCGATCGGTCCCAACGGCCCGGTAACTTAGCTCGTAACATTTATTTATCGTCGACGGTATCGTCATATTGATATTATTTTATCTAATATCGAATAAATCATTTTTTTTTTTTTTTTTTTTTTTTTTATTTAAGATCAACGCCGAAGAACTCGAGGAAGAGAAAGAGGAACCGGATCGTCTGACGCTTCTACTTCCTCAGAGCAAGTTCGACTGTGTCGGCAAACAGACTGGATATTACGCCGACGAAGATTTGCACTGCGAGGTCTTCCATTATTGTCACGAAAATGCGAAACATTCGTGGATCTGTCCGGAAGGATTCACGTTCCATCAGGTAATCATTTCGACTCCGCGAATTCTCGGAATAATAATCTACAAAAAAAAAAAAAAGAAAAATTTTCAATTTAACGAACGTCCAGTGTCCGATGGTAACGCGTCGTCACGTTTACGTGGACTCTTAAACTTCGGAATGATACTCGATCGCGGCTTAGAACGCACCTCTGAGCCAATTTATTCCGGGGATAAAGCTTCCTCGTTATTTCCTTGCCAAGGAAACGTGAAACGAAATAGTATCGGCACAACCACGCTAGCTTTCCCTTTTCACCGGTCAAAGGTCATTAAACTGAAGAATGGCTTTATTTTTTAGGTTCACCTGATTTGCATGCCACCGAACGGCGATATCAGTTGCAAGAAGAGCTCGCAATATCATTTCGTAAACGAGTATCTTTACAAGCCGTTGAACCAGGCAGAGGCCGAAACGAAACCTAACGTGACCTTGAGATATAGCGAGAGGTATTATCCGGCTGACATATATACAGACGAAAGGGAGGCAGGCGATTATCAGATCACTCCTACGTCAGCACCCGTTCGACGTCCACTGCAACAGGTACCGTTACCATATCATTTCTGAAGACTCCTCCTTAGTCGTGATACCAGCACACTGACGTCCAACTTCAATAATTTGGATTCGCTTTTCGTTACGCGCCTGAGTATATACATACAACTGGCTTGTTCGATGTGAAGCACGGGGGTAAAAAAAAAAAGAAAATCAATAAACAAATGGATCTCCGTAAACGATCAACGTCATCATTATTCGCATGTTGTTGTTTATTATTGTTATCTATGAAGTTGAAATATAGATTGGATTTCTTTGTGCATGTTGTCTTTCTTCTATTCTATCTCTCTCTTTCTCTCTCTCTCTCTCTCTCTCTCTCTATTTCTCTTCCTCTGTATTCTCAAGCATCTCGATCTTATTTATACTGTCATTAGCTTTGTTTTAAACTTTGCTCGCTCACATGATTCTCTATTGCACTTGCAAACTATGCCGCAACGTCGTTCACCATACTCACCTTTCGAACCAGCTCGAACGATGATAGAGACTCTCTTCTCTTGTTGTCTTCGAATGATAAACGCCATAGAAAACGCAATAAACGACGTTCGCGATAATTTATCATCCATTAGATAGTTGGGATCGTGATTTTCGTTTATTAAATTTTCCAATCCGTTCAGGTTTTCGTCGGCCAACAACCATCGACAGCGTTGAACAGCATTCCTTCGTCGGCACGTCCTCAAATACAAGTACCACAATTTCGTCTACCGGTGAATCAAGTTTTTCATAGCCCCGAAGAAGTGAATATACCACTTCAACATAGACGACCGCAACCACAACAGCATCAAGCGATCAGAAGATTCCCTCAAGTTCGACCTGCGGAAGATGACTACGAGTGAACTCTGAGAATTTCTTTTCCTATCTCTACACACACACACACACACACACACACACATATATTCGTCCCATTTTTTTCGTCATTTCATTTATCATAAATTCTTTTAATCATACGAATTTTATTATCCCACTGTTTTATCGTATAAACGATATCGATTTATCCGTAGTTAATGGCATGAAAGTTGAAGTATAGGGATAGAATCAATATATTTATTCCATTATTTTGCAGAGTAAAACTCGTAACTCTCTCTCTCTCTCTCTCTCTCTCTCTCTCTTTCTCTTTTTCTTTCTGTCTTTCTCTATAGGCGTGTGCATTTCTTTCTTTCTTTCATTGTTTTTTTTTCTGCTTTACATTCGCAAATAAAAATTTAGAAGATTTCTTTGATATCGCGCGTTGGCTATGATCGCGTAACACCGAACGAAAAGAAATAACATTGCATATTATTTTTATTATTATTATTATTATTATTATTATTATTATTATTATTATCATCAATATATGATCTTCCTCGTTTCGAAAAGCGAAAAAAAAAGAAAGAGAAAAAAACTAAGACTTTTATAACATTTTTAACTTTCGATCATTGAAGCCATTTTTTGTTTTGTCATTATTTCATTATTATAATTATTGTAAATAATAAGCGATGATAATTAGATAATAAAGCGGGATCGTATCTACGATTGTTTTTACTTCATATGTATAATATGTAATCAATTCGATTACTTCGAAGGGAAGATCAATAAATTGTTATAGTGTTATTATTTCCAATGATGATTATTATCAGTATTTATTTATGAAATTTTTACCATTGCGTATCTGTTTTCTTTTCTTTTCTTTTTCTTGAATAAAATAATGACCATTCAGTGGCGGCGAGATGTACAACGTATTTAATCCCGGCAGATTTATATTCTTTATTAATGAAATCAAGTATTTGCTATAGAAAAAGTTTCCTTGTTTCTTTCACGACGCGGTGTAATGTGTGCAAATTGTAATATAAAATACATAGAAATTACATAAACATTATATTCTGTATTAAATTATATGTTTTATTTTAAATATGAATTATTTTTAATAATGGTGTACATATACGCCGAAGTGATATCACGTTAAATACAAAGTAGGCAATACCTATGAAGAAATCAACATTATTTCTTTCACAGTATATGAACTTATTCACATATTATTCTCGTTAATCTCGTATTAATACTATTTCAAAATAAGTTTCTATGGATGATTTTCGCAATTATTACAGAGTATATAATAAATGGACAAAAATATAACAACCTCTGTAAATACAAGATCAATACTGTCTCATCGTATATAATTTACAATTAAATTTTATCAATTATCTTTAATACTGTACAATTTAATCATTGCAAGTACATTTCGTCATTAGTTTCATTTACTATTGGTAATGATGATGATGATGATGATGATATAATAATAATAATAATAATAATAATAATAATAATAATAATAATAATGATGATGATGATAGTGATAATGATGCATACAATGTGTGTCATTTGAATATGAACGTTGTCTAATTGTTTTAAATGAGGCAGTATCATTCGTAGTTCGAAGAACACAGAAGAAAAAGGAAGGAAAAAAACGTGATCCTAATTTTTCCATAATAATACATTTTCATAATTTCTAAACAGCATCCCTTTTCTACCATGCATATCTGAGTTTAAAAATTTCTCATTTCAGAATGATCATATACATAGAAAGAGTAAATAATACACTCTCCTATTCTGTACCTTGCAACAGAATCTGTTTATCTCTGTAAGGAACACTGCTTTCAGTATAAAATTTGGCACTATTTTATATAACCATTCTCATTATAAATAATAAACATTACTAACTCTTTTTAAAAACTATGCACACAGTGTGATGCGAGGGCTTAATCAATTTGATTTTAAGCCATGCATATATTTTCGAACTGCAATTAGAGGAGTTTTGATATTTCATATTACTACTGCATCCTTGAATGAATAAACAATATACATTTTTTTTTCTTTTTTTGTCCTTTTCTTTCTTTTTTTTATTTTTTTATTTTTATTTTTATTTTTATTTTTTTTTAATCAGGAAGGCTTACTAATATATAATAGTTTCTTCATAGATGAAGTATATCTATATATATATATGTATGTATGTATGCATACGTGGTATGTGTACATATACATATACATATACCCATATATATATATATATATAAACATTCATCTTCTCTACACAGTAACTTCATTCTAAAATACTTGCATTGTGTTAAATGATCGCAAATAAATGTTTAAGAATATGATGAAGTGAGGAAAACAAAATAAATAAAATATCAAAAACATGAAAAATGCATTAGAAAATATTAATCCATAAAATAATACACTTAAACATAAAACAAATTGATCTAAAATTGAAAATTTTAATAAATTATTATTATGCTCAATCTATATATAGGTGTAATATTAGAATGGAAACATATATGTATATATATATCTTAACTATTACCACATACATGATTGAAAACAAATAATATGATAGTAATAAAATATAAAAATAATTAATAAATGCTTAATTTTTTTTCTCTTTTGTGAATATTAACATACTATTAAATTGTATTTTTTATCTTTTTCTTTTTTTTTTTTCTTTTTTTTTCTTTAAACAACGCAGTCACAACTTTCCATATCTGGTGGGTTTGCATTACCTTCTATAATATATTATATAATTACAAATCTCAATTTTGATTTTATGACAATGGACATTTAATTACATTATCCCCCTATGTGTGTATGTGTGTGAGGGTGGGTGTGTTTGTGTGTTAAGATAGAAATGTGTAGAAAAATTATAATTAGATATCACCATACAAGGTCTCGCGATATTCTTTATGTATATAGAATAAATCAATGGATATAAGGTATATAAGTTCCTGAGAGACACAAAATATGTTTTGCAACTTAAAAGAATGTATCCAATAATATTATAACATTACTTAATTCGGATAATAAAACATTATGTTTGTTTATTGATAATAGAAAAGATATGGGAAGGATTATCGTTAAAGTAAAAATCAATTATAAATAAAAGTATCTTTCATTGCTATTTTAACAATCAAGTGATACTCGTTCTTAATGATCTTAGGCATTAAGATATGTATACTGAATGAAATGGGCACCCTGAGTAAGAGAGAGAGGAAACCTTAGATAAAATCAAATTCTGAAGAAGCAAAGTGTATTATAAACTGGCAATTATGGAAATATCTTATTTCACCCTATTCAAACGTTCTTATACTTACATTTAATTATATATATATATATATATATATATATATATATATATATATGTATGTATGTATGTATGTATATATATATATATATATATATATATATATATATATATATATATGTATATATATATATATGTATGTATATATGATCAGGAAATTCTTTTGCTAATGGTTTGCATGCAGATTTCTATTCTCCTCAAACCCCTTATTTCATTTAAATTTAGTAAACTGTGATAAATTAATAATTTCTGTTTTTTTTTTTTTCTTAAAAAAAAACAAAAAATCGATGACAACCTTTAATAATGAATGAACTAAACGATCTTACTTGTAATGTCATGTACATAAATACACCCTGAAACCAAGCTATCAAATGATACATTCCGAAATTATGTACTAATAAATGCAAAACTGATATATAATCTAAATATATAACATATTGCAAATCCACCGAAGATATGTTATTTTAAAGAGAAGCAGTGTAACAGTTCATCACTGAAATATATATCTTCTACTACTTATCTGCTAGATTTTTGTTTTGTTTTTTTTTCCTTTCTTTCTTTAGGTACATCTGAATTTTCCTGCATGATGTGATAATAATGTGATAGTATGAACAATCTCTAATTAGAAAGAATAACGTGTCAATAAAATTGAAGATATAGGTCTATGCAAGAAATGTACTTGTATACATATTGCTGACATATAAAGATAAAAACAGGTTAAATATAACTAGGAATGTACATATATACCCCCGCCGGTACTCGATCTCGCGATAGTTATTATTACTCTAATTTTCTTTGTCGACTCTACACGAAAAAAAAAATATTATTCCTCTATTAAACTGCATTTCTTGCTATTCAAGTGACAATTTAGTAGTAGCATAAAATTATACTCTACTATGGTGAAGTTTCTCCAGTCTCTCGAATTTTATATACACTTGGCTATATTTTTATATTAAGAGACCAATTCGATTATAATAGCACATTTCTTGTTATACGTGCAAAATCTTTTTTTTTCGTGAAGAGAAGTTCGTTTATATTATAGTACCTTAATATTTATATATATATATATATATATATATATATATATATATATATATATATATATATTTTAACGGTTACAGTAGTCCCCAAAAGATCAAATTCTGTTGTAACATTTATATCCCTTAATTAACAAACATGTATGTCATACAGATGAGATTATGTATACACATTAGGATAGCCAGATTATTATTAAAAGTTTAATTAAAACTGGAAGTCCCATATAATACAGAGTTTGATCTTGCAATCTTGAAGACAGATAAGTTCATTCACTTCCCATATATATTACACGTAGGAAATATTGAACTGGTATAATTTGGCTGTTCAAATGTTATTTGATTAAAGGTAAATTGACATCTCCTTTTTTTCTTACTATGTTAATCATTCTGTAAGATATGAAGGCAGGTGTGGAGTACAATTGTCATGCTCTTGTAATTTTTTTTTCTTTTCTTATGTGTTTTTTTTTGTTTCTGTTTTCTCTTTTTTTTACTGTATACCTTTAATAAATACCTACAAAATTTTTACTAAAGGTTTTCAAATAAAATATTACTCTTCTCTTATATTTATTAACGATTATATTAAATTTTGCTAAAAAGTGATACTAAAGTTATTTAGTATTAAAATCATTATCAGGGAACAATAGTAAGCAGTGATTTCCTGGGCCATGCACTTGATCTCCACTGTGCTTTTGCTATTATTTTTATAGTGATACACTTCAAATGGGAAGACACTAACTGGCTGACTCTGACAAGCATTTTACTCTCTAAATATATCCAGGTACAAAAAGCATACTATTCCGAAAGCAAATGATTTGCAACTAAATTTTACATCTCCTGTTCATAAGAATAAGTTCAGCCACAGGATATAGACCAATTTTATATATATATATATATATATATATATATATATATATATATATATATATATATATATAAAATCAACAATTTCTGCTAATACTTCCACGTGTTATTGCCTATAAACTTATTCAATCTTATGTACTCCATAGGTGCCTCTGTTTTCATTGCTTTATGAAGCATCCATTGAAAACAGGCTATATATTTCATAAAGTGAAGTTGGTATGTGATTTTGCACTCTACAAGTAGCCCATGTATTTTCCATTATTCTGTAAAAACATATATTATTTTATATTAATCAAAATTGAAGTTTTTTTTATTTTTATTCATCAGTGTCACTCACTTAACCACAGTACAAAACCAGGCACACTTCAGGGATCCATAATTTGATGTATTCAGCATTAACTATTTGACAGGACGATAATGAAGTGTTAAATCTGCCGAACTTTTCCAGATGAAATGTCTTACCTACAATAATATCAAGACATTTTAAAAACTATGTTCCTAATCATTCAAATTTTCATTTAATATTTTATATTTCCAACTTACAGTCCTTAAATCCATAGATGGGTCTAGAACTTGATCATTACATAAAATTTCAACTTTTTCCTCGGCCAACGAAGAGGAATCTGCATTAGAATCTGTATTTGCTCTATCTCCTGCTGGAGAACCCCCAGATACGGAATTACCAACGCCAGTTACTAAACCAGAATCACTGCCTGCACAAAGTGCTTTATCAAAAATATGTTCTGCCACTTTTCGAATTTGTATAAAATCATTTGCAATTAAACGATCCCTTTAAAAAGAAAAAAAAGGATAAGGAATATAAATGAATTAGTGATAAATCTTATATTTGTGTGTGTGTATATATATATATATCAGTGTAATTTCGCATAGAAAATTTACGTTACTTTTTCAGACTTTTCACTCCAGAACTTGCATGTGGAGTTAAATAAAAAGGTATTTTGATGAATTGTGGAAGATTTTTATTTGCTACGATATTAGATACCCATAACGGTACTGTATCATTTAATAATACACTTTCTGTTTCACCTGCTGCATCTCGAACTAGTAACCTACACATTGTTCTACCACCAACTTCACTAAAATATACAATTAATTTATAATTATATTATTAATTTTTCAATGGAAAATTAAATGCGTTCAATAGTCTTACATACCTGAAAATTACAGGTGTATGACCAGGTACAGAAAAATACAAATTTCTACCACTGTCATGTGTCGAACCATTTCCATCATTACCATTTCCCTCATTATCATCATCTGCGTTCATTGGTCGCCACCAATGTTCAAGGAGTGCTTGCAAAAGTAGACTTCCATAATTTACTATAAATAATTTTAATAATATAATTTTTATACAATGATACACTACATCGTTCAAAATGAAAAAAAAAAAAAAATACCTTTTTGATCTTGACCCTTATTATCTGTAAGACCAGCTTCTTTAGCAGAAACCCACGCAGAAAAACAATCATTTTCATCTTGTCCTAAATGGATGCTCAACATCTATGAAAGAAAATAATAATTTTTCAGAATTGTTCTTTTCCTTTTTTTTTTTTTTTTTTTTTTTTTTTTTTTTGATGACCAAGTCAGTACACATATGTACTTGTTTAAATAAATAATAATACAAACCCCAGTCTTGAGATCAACATTAAACCAATTTGGAACATAAACCATTTTATTTCTCTTTTTTATTTCCTGTTCAAAATCTACATGACCTAAATCTTCCACTTTACAGGCTTTTAATACGTCATATAATGCTACATTTTCATCTGTATCCTTTGTTAGAACGTATCTCCTATCATTTAGGATATGGCAGTGTCGTATTGCAGGAGCTCCTAATATCCTCTGGCTCTGTTCTGTATTTAATGGTACACCAACATTTCCTGCCATTCCCCCGGCAGAATCACAATAATCTCCAATATCTTGCCAATCCCTTTGGCTTATAGACTAATAAAATTAAATAATTTCATTCGTTAATTACTTATTGTCTACTAACATTGTCTGTAATTATTTTACAGATTAATTAAATTTAATAAATTAATTACCCAATTATTAATGGTAGATTCGCTAGTTGCAACCCAAATACTAGACTGATCAGGTGTCATAGCCATTTTGAGTATGGGCTCTTTTTCTTCGCATATAACAACAGATTTCTCAGGATGGCTTAATTCAGTCATTACAACTCTCTTGTCTCTACCGCCTGATATTACATGACTGAAAGTATCCGTAGCCTAAGAAAAAAAAAAAAAAAAAAAAAAAAAAAAAAAAAAAAAAAAAAAAAAAAAAAAAAAAAAAAAAAAAAAAACAATTATAACAGTTGTAGAAGTGTTTGTTTATAAATATCCGATGAAAAGAAATAAAATTATAACTACCAATAATGCCCAGACACCTTCGTTATGTACTCTATATGTTTGTAAACATCTCTGTTCTCCGAGTGACCATAATTTAATTGTGCCATCTGAACTTGCCGATAAACATTTTGTGCCATCTCTATTTAGCACTAAAGCTTTAATATTGTCCGTATGCCCACGCAGTTTCATAAGTTTTGTACAACACCTCGGATCCCATACTCTAAGAACTTTCTCTGTACTTCCACTTACTATTGCTGTTCCGGTAACATTCATAGCAAGGCTATATATCGAATCCTTGCTGCCAGACAAAGTTGATGCTACAACATTACTATACTTTAAGCAAGCTCTGTACTAATATTTATAATTTGTTAAGCGCACTTACTCGTCACTGTATTATTACTCGCAGTGAGAGCCGTGAGTGTATTTACATCCCAGAGGTAGATTGTTTTGTCTAAGCCTGCACTAGCTACTAGTTCTCTGTCTTTAGCATATGCCAATGCTTTTACATAGTCCCTATGAGTCCTTAATGTTGACATGCAAAATCCTTTATGAGCGTTCCAAACCTTGACGGTGGTATCAGAGCTAGCAGATATAACTAAAAAATATTACTTTCATTTTGAATCGATACAATATATATTCTATATACGATATACGAATTATAACGAAAGAAAATAAAATACATACGAGTTTTACCGCTACAACATAACACGATATCATTGACCCAATCCGTATGATGTTCCATCGATTGTATATAAGGTTCGTTCATGTTCTTACAATTCCATATTCTTATAATACTATCTCTCCCCGCAGAATAAAGTCTATGTAAAATCGGATCATATTGTAATGAATTAATGCCAGCTCTGTGCCTTCTCTCTACTTCATCCCTTATGACCATGGATACCTTTATCAAATATTAATATAAATTATATCATCTTGTCAAACTCATTCTCTAGACTATTACTGGACATACATATGTACAGTATGTCACATGTCTAATATTAAAATCAACATGATAATATTAACAAAAACTGTTATACATCGGAAACTCGATAATTACGTTAATAGGTTAATTGATATCGTTTAGATGAAACGATTACGTCATAACATTTAATTATATCATTTGTTATTATAGAAACATAAAATTATAATGATTGAAATAAACGTCCATATTTCGGCCGTTTAAAATCCGTGCTTTTATATTTCATGCAAACAAGCAATATGGCGATCGATGGATTATAATTTGATAGCTGAACCGAAGCATCTTACGAGCTACTGTAAACAACGTTGTCAACATTTGATATAAACATTACATGAACGTAACGTTAATAAATGATTTATTATTCAAACTTTATTCATATCAATCAGAACGTTCGTCTATAATCAGATCGATCATAAAATTTGTTCTGACAACTTCGAAGTAATGAGTTTGAAAGGAGAGAGGGAGAGGGGGCGGGGAGAGAAAGAGAGAGAAAAAATAATAATAAAATAAATGAAACAAAAATCAACTCGACAGGTAGCTGACCTTTTACATGTACCGTGTGTATCACGTCTACATGTACACACATCGTCGTTGAGGAAATATATATATATATATATATATATATATATATATATATATATATACATATACATATACATATACATATATCATGTACATATATAGATATAGATATATACTCGGAAAGTACGTATGATGCTTTAAAATCAATGTTTCGTTAGAAACTAACGAAAGTTCGGAATAAAATTGTTTTCCCGTTTCTTGTAAAAAAAAAAAAAATAAAAGAAAAAGGAAAAAAGTAATCACACCGACGAAGTATTGTCACAAAGTTGATGTTCTATGAAATAAAATAAAAATGAATAGGAGTAAGAAACGTGTGAAAAAAATAACAACGGAACATAAAGAGACGAAGCTAAATGGAAGAAGAGTGATGATAGGCGAAACAATATACATACCTGTATCTTCTTACGTGTACTCTGTCCGCCTGTCTTATGGGCTGCCATTATTATATACCGCCGATGTTATTTCGCTTATCCCCGTGTAGAATTTAAGTTGCTAACGATGAAAACATTCGGATAACGATATTACTGAATTTCAAGCGGGATGGCGCGTCGCGAACCGTAAAACAAACCGGCTAGTTGAATCATCGTCGAGCGTAACTGTAACCTCGCACGATTGTCTCGAAAATCGTGCTCGTATGAGGACGCGAAAACAATCCGTCGAGCATTACGCCGTGTATGTCGGTATTCTTAGATTGCCACCATTCAAGTAATAATCTGCGATGTTACCTGCTCCCTCTTGGTACAATGGCGACCTCTACGATCCCTAAAATTTCATCTGAAATGTAAAAGATTGTCTACAGTTTTAATCGTCTGTCTACCAGGTCAGATGGCGCTTAAATCGTATCGATAAAGGCATCAACTTTTCGAGCTTACAATAAATTTTCTTTTCCTTATCTTGGCACCATTGATTTGGAAAAAAAAAAATAAAAAAGAAAAAAAATAAAAAGAAAAACAATTTTTATTTCGTTACCAACTTTATTAACTTCATCGAGGAGAGGTACTAATAACCTCTGTAATATTTTACGTTAGATACGTATACGTATTTTTATTCTGTTTAAGTTATCGAAAAAAGAAGTCATGTATATAAATGAATTCTTTATAGATTGCGAATATTAATCGGATATAAGTGGAATTTTTATTGATAAGTTGTAAGTGAGAGTGAGATAAGTTAAATAATTCAGTGAAATCGTTGTATCTTATTTGAAATATTTCATGTTGTGTGACCTTTTAATATTTACTGTCATTGACACTATCTGAAAATGTAACAGATATTTCTGAATTTTTATTTTCATTTTTATATTTATTTTTTCTACAGATAATAAGAACGTAGAATCCATCAAAGATGTTGAAACGTACGTTCGAGGAAATGGAAGCTGCAGTAAATGAAAGACAACCGGTCCAAAATTCTTTGGATTCGGATGAAGAGGATCAAGAAACCAATGAGGATACCTATAATGTGATGGATGAAAATGATTTTGAAGGTATTAAACTTTTAAATCGCATTTTTTAAGATTTATATCTAAATTTTATATAGACCTTTGAAAAACCAAAGTAGTAACAATTACAAATGATCGAAAATGTTCACAGGCACAGAAGATGGTCCTACTGCTCCAGAGGTGAATGTAGGTTTCACGGCATTTAATATGAAAGAAGAATTAGAAGAAGGACATTTTGACAAAGAAGGTCATTACTTATGGAAAAAAGAAAAACAAATACGAGATAATTGGTTGGACAACATAGATTGGGTTCAGGTTGGTTATGGATTTTCCTTTTTTCTGTTTTATAAAGCTTCGTAATGTTAACAGGTAAAACCTAGATCTGGATCAAATATAGCAAAAAAATTAAAAAAGGAATCTCATGGGTTGGCTGATAGCGATAGTGATGATGATGACGGAGCAGACATTACGTTTGATCCGGTTCATCTGTACAAACAAATATTAGATTATCTACAACCTGGAGAAACAGTATCTAAAGCATTATGTAGACTTGGTAAATTTTATTATTTCATAAAATACATTCTTTTCTATAGTAGATTACTCGTGTGTGTGTGTGTGTGTGTGTGTGTGTGTGTGTGTGTGTGTGTGTGTGTGTGTGTGTGTGTGTGTGTGTGTGTGTGTGTGTGTGTGTGTGTGTGTGTGTGTGTGTGTGTGTGTGTGTGTGTGTGTGTGTGTGTGTGTGTGTGTGTACTTATTTATTTATATTAATATTTATATTTATTTTATTTTTAGGCAAAGGTAAAAAGAGATTAACCAATGCCGAAAGGTGGAAAAGGAAAAAGGAAGGAAAAAGTTTGCAAACGGACGATCACAATTCTGCACAAATAACTAAGCTAACAGAATTAGCGAACGAGCTATTAACACGTACTGGTAACATGGACATATATCAAGAAAGTTATGAGCAAATAAATAAAAAGGTAAAATATTTTGCGTCGCATACTGAAATTATTTCATTATACATAATCTATTTATCATAGTTGGAAGATCGTGAGAAGCACTCTCATCCTTCCAAAAAGGAGGCAGATTTAGACATGTATTCCGATGACTTCGATGTAAAGGAAAAAGCAAAATTAGATGGGAAGGACACGGACAATGGTAAACCGATATTTATAGAATTTATAAAACATTTAGAGATTGTCGTTATCAACATATATATTTGTGATATATTTCAAATAGATAAAAAATTGGAAGGCATGAAATCAGAAAATACGAAGAACGAGAATCAGGTAGAAGATGTGACATGGGAATTAAAGTGGTCACAAGAGGAAGGTGCTGAAGTACATGGCCCACATACGTCTGAACAAATGCATGCATGGGCAAAGGAAGGTTATTTTAAGAAAGGTGCATGGGTAAGAAGAACGGGTCAACAAAATCAATTTTATAGTGCTGCCAGAGTGGACTTCGAATTATATCTGTGACATATGACATGTACAATTGAAAATTTTGTCATCATTTAATTTTGTAATATCAAATTAATAACCTTTTAACAAAAAGGATTCAATCTTTGTCTATAAGTTTCCAAAGTTATCTTTATGACTAGATTCGGTATATATAGCGTATTATGTTTACCATATATTTACTCCGCAGCATTTTATGAAATTTGCGAAAGAATACATTAAAATTTGACGTTTACTGTAATATAATCCAATTCTGCCTGTCTATTTATGATCAGTGATTATAATGTTCATTCCATGTCAAATATATGTATATTACATTCCATCTGTAATTATTCTTAAATATCTCATATCAATTTTAATTTATAATCAACTTCAATTCTTTATATAAAGATATATTAAATCGTTATTGGCGATAATGAATATAGAGATTAAATGAACGTTTTATTCTTACCCAATATTATATTATATACAAACATATATATATATATATATATATATATATGTATGTATGTATGTATATATAGTGTGTATATGTAGTATATGTGATGGCACGAAGATACTAAATAAAATAGGCTTGAACACATATACGTAGGTTTAACACAGATTTATACCGGGGACGTATGCGATCCTATTTATTTTCTTACCTGCGTTACTAATGCCCTTATTATAAAGAGCATCCCATGTGGCACTTAAGGCGGAGAAAAAACTAATCACATGCTGGCGAGACTTCCTGCGCACATGCCGACGGAAATGGAACGAAAGAAACTTATGGCCTCTCTGAGCGGAGTGTCGTAGCTCTAAATAAGACACGAGACTAAATCTATTTGTACCACGAGCTGCAAATCTGTAGTCTAGTGATATTTTTTAAACCTCGCGTTCGTGAGGATCTTCGGTATACAAAGAGGAGAATACTACATAAATATGTACAAGAAATCTTTACAGACCATTCGTACACAAAGGACATATAAGAAGGACGGACGGATGGACGATAAGAAGCAGGGCCAACGAATTTTTAAGATGAAAATAAAAAAAAAGAAATAAATACATCGTACAAATACATATATACGATAAAATAAACAATGTGTTGTACTCTTTTAATTTGATCGATGAAAACTTTCGTAGGGACTTATGAGGAATACAATTGCAGATTTCGAAAACGACGAACGGAACTTATTTACGAGTGATTTAAAAAAAAAAAAATAAAAAAAAAAGACTAAATAACTAATTAATTAGAAATCTATTTTCAAACAGCCCGCACAAAAACTCGTGGAGTCTCTTGTTAGCCACCTATGGTTACATATATATATATAAATATATACATAAATAGCTTGTCAGAACAAATCGAAATACTCCAAACTATTAATCAAGCTTTATTCTATTGGCAAGTAATTTGTACGTTCTCCGTTATACTCGATGCATATAATATAGAGAGTAATAATTTGTTTTCTTTATTTATATACGTCTTATATATTTTTATTAGCAATGTAAGAAATTTGTTATACGGTTACTTAAAATAAAATACCATGCGCGTGTACTTTGGATCGTCATTTCGTACGACCAATATCCAAATTTTAGGCACACGCGTATATAATACGTGTACGTGTACATATACATACGTATACATACGTACCATACATTTGTACGTATGAACACATATATATACGTATATATATATATATATATATATATTTATATAATTCGTAATTATAAATTCTCGTACCTTTTTCCATGTAACATTCGCACAAAAAGTTCAAAGGATTTGAATGACTGAATTCGCGATTGGATATCAAGTTAGTTTTATCTTTATCGAATATCGTACGATACGTGATACGTACGCAATGGAAAAAGAAAAAAAATAATTAATGATACGAGTTCCTCGTACGTAATCGCGAAACGATAATAAATAATCGTTAGGAAATCATCAATATAAACAACTAACATACCTACGTACACATACGTTAGATACGTTCGAGAAGGGAACGTGATGAAATGCATGCACGCAATGTAGATACAACGTACATATGTAAATACACATGTAAATACGTTAGTATTTACATATGTACATACATACGTTAGCGCACGTGCAAACGTATGTATGTACATGGAGACGATACACATTTGGACCACACTGGTACGTCTCGTCGAATGTTTGAAATGACCTCGCAACGACAAAATACAACGAACGGATTCGTGAATAGATGTTCGATGTAAATAATAAAAAAGAATTATTGTGAACGCAAAAATAGAGGAGGAGGAGAGAGAGAGAGAGAAAAAGAGAAAGAGAGAAAAAAGAAATAAGGGGAAATGTCGAAAACGCAAATCGCGACATTCGAAGCTTTTAACTAGCAATGCTATAAAGAAAAAAAAAAACAAAAATAAAGAAAATAATGTTATTTACAGAGCACAATAACGAGAAATTTTAGACGAAGGATGTGACACATGAACGTTACATACATACATATATACAAAAAACATTGAAAGTACATTGATTTGGATTTCACACAAACACATATGTACACACACACACACACACACACACATGACAATATTTATACAGGACATATATATTCATACATACATACATACATACATACATACATACATACATATATATATAATATGTGAGTATATAAATTGTCATATATGTGTTTTGTGGGTCTACATAAATATATATATATATATATATATATATATATATATATATAAAATAAATCTACCAACACAATCAGTCTCTACGAAGTGAGAAACTTGTACGGACAAGGACAAAGAAAGGATCGTCGAACGAACACATAAGCATCATGGACGACAACAAATCGTATATAAGTCGATTTCATCATTTGTAAACAATTATTAAAATTATTTGTTCGATCACGATTGAGAGAGAGAGACACACACACACACACACACACTTAAGACGATCTCTTCAAAGGTAACCACAATATATTGTCTAACCAATTTTAATTCGACATACATATCCATGTATGTATTTACGTATGTATATACGTGCGTATATGTGTGTGTGTGTATGCGCGTGTATGTACTTATGTACTAATTGAGCCGATGATTATATGAAAGTGATTTTCTTAATTGTAAGTTTATTAGAGATATCAAAAGTCATTAATATTTTTCATATGTCATACGCGTTATTTTTAATATTATCAAACAAAAAAAAAATGTGAAAAAAGAAAATTATTTTTCAAGAATAAATATATAATACTTACTTTTTATTTTTTTTCTCTGCTCGTCATTATATATACACACACACGCACATACGCACACACACACACACACGCATATTTTATATATAGAAAAATAATATTTAAATACATATAATAATTCAAATCCTTCGTAATATGGTATATCTGAAAATGAAAAATACATACGACTTAGATCACTTTCATAATCATCGGATTCATCATTATCATATTCCTTCGATGTATTATCATGTTATTAGGATTTCGAAGGAACACGAGGTTCGATCGAATTTATTTTCTTTTCTTTTCTTTTCTTTTTTTTTTTTAATACGTCGATTGATTAGCGCAATTACACGCGGAGTATACTTATAGGTGACGAAACAAAAGTTAAAAAAAAAAAAACAAGAAAGAAACGACAAATAGATATGAAAAATTTGAATCGATCTGACAGAATATATGTAATATAGTTTTATTTCTTTCTCTTGGTATATGAAATCGGCACTCATAGTGTGTGTATGTGTGTGTATGAGAGAAAGAGAGAGAGAGAGAGAGAGAGAGAGAGAGAGAGAGAGAGAGAGAGAGAGAGAGTTACAGATAAAGATAGAACGTGGACATTCATACGAACGTTTACTTACACGAGAAACGTGACGTACATTCGATATTTCGTTATATGTACATATAAAAATAACCTTCATCGTCGTCGTCGTAGTTGTCATCGTCGTCGTGACGTCCCTCATCTTCTTCGTACGATGCTTACATATAAGCAGTAGCAACAGCAGCAACGACGACACCCTTACAAAAATGTTCCCTCTCTCTCTCTCTCTCTCTGTCTCTCTCTTTCTGTTTCTTTCACGTCCCCATATTCTCGAATAACTTTCTTTGGCCCTTTCGCCCGAAAAATTTTTTCTCCCTTCTATTTTCTTCTTGATTTTATGCGATTGATCGTAAGAATATCCTTCGTGATAGGCAATGCGAAAGATAGAAGGAGAGAATGAGAGAAGGGAGAGAGAGAGAGAGAGAGAGAGAGAATATGTAATCTTTTCTTTTTCTCTCTTTCTCTCTTACTTACGCGTTATCACGTTTTCTGAATGATAGCAAGGGTGAAGAGAATCGAAAAGTTGATGGGCGCTCTCGAGAAAAAACGAACGATACAATATATATATATATAGTTACAATTTTTGTTCTTTCGTCCCTTAATGTATCCAATAAAGTCAAAAAGTATCTGTCTGTATGTATGTATGTATGTATGTATTATGTATATATATATATATATATATATATATATATATATATACGTATGTATATTGTATATACGTATGCATCATATATATGTTTATGTATATATACACGTATATATACACGTATATATATGTAGTTGGCGCGTGTAGGCGAAAGAAAAATAGGAAGATGTTAGAAAGGGAGGAAGAGCCGTTATACGAGCGTTTTCCCTCTTACACGGTCCTCTTCCTCTCTCTTCCCCTCGTTTTCCTTCTTCCGCCTACCCCCTGATCCTCCTCGTTCGTTCATCCTCCTCTCTTTCATCTCGCCTCGTTCTTTCGTTCCTTAGCGAGATGCACGTAGCGTGACTAACCGTCGTGACTAACGAGCCGGGCCCGACTCTGTACCCCCTTCTCTTTCCTTCCCTACCCTTCCCATCACTTTTCTTCCCCTTTTCTTCATTCCTTCCTTTCCTTATTCCTCGTTGAAAGTAAACTCGCCTAACCGAGCGAGAGAGCACGATGATCGTTCGAAATATTTCCAGATTCCAATGTTTAGTCCAGAGCATACTTCTGCCAGAATGGGCGCACATCCTATTCTGTTACTAGTCGAGACAACGTTTCGATTCTTCCGCTACCCCTTCCAACCTACATCCTTTCCTCCCACCCTCCCTTCCTGTCCTTCTCTCTCTCTCTCTCTCTCTTTCTCCCTTTCTCTCTCTATTTCTGATCCTCTCCCATTCCAATCTCCACCCTCTTTCTATTCTTCGGTAAATCACGAATACATCCTATTCGGATAATATATTCTCATGCATCATGGATGCATCTTATCCGGATAATGCATTCCTCTTTCTATATTCATATACGTATAAGACGATATATCATTATTATATTCTCAATCTAAGAAATATGTTTGTGAATATGTATTTATGTATTTGTGTAGATTTATATATATATATATATATATATATATATATATATATATATGTATATATATATATGTATGTATGCACATGTATGCGCGTGTGTGCCAAGAAATCTTGCTACAACTCGTTAGTTTCGTTTATACATTTACGTAAGAAAGGTTGGATTGATTTATGGTAGCGTTAAGAAAAAAAAGAGAGAGAGAGAGAGAGAGAAAGAGAGAGAGAGAGAGAGAGAGAGAGAGAGAGAGAAAGGAAGAAAGGAAAGAAAAAAGAAATAGAGAAAGAAACGAAGGAAAGAAGGAAAAGGGAAAGAAAGAGAAATAAGTATTCAGGATTCTAAATTAAGTATTACGTGAAGTATGTACTCGTATATACTGCATGTATGTATCTATATATTTGTACTATGTACGTACGTATGTATGTATATGTATGTCAAAAAAAAAATAAAACAAATAAAAAACCAATTCGAGATTATTCGGTCTCTGAATATTATTTTCTTGATTTTCATTTAGATCAGTCGTTCCCAAAATATCTCTCTCGATGGGGACCTTGTGTACGTGTATATATGTAGGTGCACACGCACGCGCGCGCGCGCGTACTTTATTTTCTTTT
>OU964961.1:3118875-3121375 GCA_918808275.2 Dolichovespula sylvestris
TAACATATCCGGTCGTCTTTCGGGTCGAGCGTACCTCGGTGTCTCGTAAATGTTACAATCCTGGGATATAGGAACCCTAACGCATGCTTTAGCTCTAGGCGTGTCATAGGACGTGTCCTCGTGCCGTGCCAATAGCCTTCTATTACAGGATTCCGCGTTCTTCGATAATTCCTCGTTGCTTCTACCGACGTAGACTAAAAATTCTGGTCTGTTCGGTGCCGCGTAAGCCAAGCGTTTCTTCCTCTTGGCTCTGGTAAGATGAGCTATCAAAACCAGGATACTGGCTGTTGCCGCTAGGCAACCGGCCGCGGACAAGCTCAGATACAGAGGACTCAATCTGCAACGTAGGGATCCTTCCGGTAGGGCGATCAGCGGTTTCCCAGAAAATTCCTCGTCGGTACAAACGATCTCGTTCGTGTCGAGCTCCAATCGCGTCTCGTTACGCCTTTCTTCCGCTCTGATAACGTTCCAGAGCCAATGCACCGAACAGTTACAAACGAGGGGGTTCCCGCCGACTCGTAGCAAGGAGAGACCGTCGACCGGAAACTGCGTTGGTTGAAGAGTCGCGAGACTGCAATGACGCAGGGAAACAGATTTTAAATATCGAGCGCCGTACAATACACGCACAGGTAATTCCTTTAGTTCGCGATTCCCATCTAACGAGATCCTTTCGAGATTGACGTTATCCGCGAACGCCCTCGCGTGGATATTCTCGAGCGTGCAATCGTCGAGTTCGAGACTTCTAAGTTCGAATAGATTGCGAAAGGCCACGGGGCTTAACGTACCAAGGGGATTACGATTGAGTATCAAACTCGAAAGAACATTAAGTCTGGCCAATGCAACAGTCGGCACCGAGGTCAGGTTGTTTCCCGATAGATCGAGCCGCAACAAACCTGGCAATCGGTCGAATACGTCGTCGGCGATACTTCTTATCACGTTGTCCGCTAAATTCAACGTGACCAACGACGGTAAGGACGGCAGGGAGTCTCTTGTTAATTCCTGAATAAGATTTTCCGAAAGATCGACGTACTCAAGGCTCGGTGCCAAGGCCAGGTTATCGGCCGGTACCTCCAATAGAGAATTCCTTTTGAGAAGCAACGTTCTTATCTTGTGGAGATTCTTCATAAGATCTTTCGGCAAACTCGTGATCGAGTTGCCACTGAGATCGAGCAATTCTAACTCGCTGGTATATTTGAACGCTTGCTCGTCCATCTCCGTTATATTGTTGTCAGACAGATTCAAATCTCTCAATGACTTCAAACCGTTCAATGCGTTCTTCGCTATTGTCCTTATCGAATTCGAGCTTACGTTTAGGGTTAAAAGGCTCGTCTGTAGGGCGAAATTGTCGGTACCGAGAGTATGAATCAGATTCGAGCTTAGATCAAGACTTTCTAGGTTACCGTAGAAACAAAATGTCAAGTGTAGGTTAGCAACGCGATTGTTCGACAGATCCAAATGCCGTATATCCGGGTTTAGCTGGATCGGTACGAACTCGAGATACGCGTAAGCGCACGAAGCCCTTAGGGTTTCGTCGTCGCAACGACATCGTGGCGGACAGAAGCCGCCAGACACGGCACTCGTCAAAACGGCGAGCATCGCTATCGCGATCGGCCCCCTTCTCCTCGGCGAGGATCCACGCGATGCCATTCCATATGAGCTTCCTCCCGACCGAAACTGTTCTGCAAAGCATAATTAAAACGATCGATTAGTTTCTTCGTTGGTCGACAAATTTTTCTTTTTTTTTCTTTTTTTTTTTTTGTATCTACGATATCGATCGAGTCTTTTTTATCCCCCCTTTCGCTCCCGTCCTTAACATTGCGTATAGTTAATAAGTGTTACAAAAAAAAAATTTTTTTTTCTTTGTTAGTAATTCCAACGAACATTTATGATTGGAAACTATAAATATTACGATATATTTATAATAAATATTACGTACGTAAGGTGAAATATCGTAAATAAATGATCGATTAGTTTTATTCCTAAACGAATTATTTCTTCCTTTTTTGTTCTTTGTCAGTAAAAGTAAGATCGAAAAATTTGATCTATAATACAGACTAATCTTTCTTTCACTGTTGTCTCTGTATTTTATATAATTAATAAGTGTTTATAAAAAATATAAGGTCAATATATATATTAATTATATTTGGGTCACAAAATGTATATATATACATGTATACGTGGGGAGAGTGTTTCATAATCCTGTTTTTCAAAAGTGTAACAACTTGAATACTTTTCATCATAGGTTTGGCAGATATGTAACCACATACGCGGAGAAAAAATTTGAACGTTTCGACGAAACAATTCAACGAACTACGAAAAGTGGAACGCGACGGTCTAATGAAAAATATTCTGGCTGACTGTTATCAATGACGAAAGAGCACTTGCGCCAGACAACTTTGGTAATATGAACGTCGAGACACGAAATGAAATTAATTTGGTAGTAAACGAATAATTTGTACGAATCGTTGCGTCGACATTTTAATTCGATTAATTTTTCAGA
>OU964961.1:3128875-3143875 GCA_918808275.2 Dolichovespula sylvestris
GACAGAGATAGATGGAGAGCGAAAGGACATTCTCACCGTCGGAAGAGATTTATTTCGGGTTAAAAATCAGGTATTTTGTAGTATTAAAGAGACAGATGGAAAGAAAGAAAGAAAGAAAAAAAATAAATAAAGAAATAAAGCAAAGAAAGATGGAACACAAAAAAGAAAGAGCAAGAAAAATGAAAAAGGGAAAAAAAAGGAAAGACAGATACACGCAATCGTGCGCGTTTCTCATATAGAAACAGAAAGTAGAAAATCGTTTGTCGAGGGAGCGGGGAGGGGAGGGAGGGTGGGAGGAGGGAGTTTAAAGGAGAAACAAAGGAGGAAAATCGCTAGGCGAACGGTGAAACGATATTTTTCTCGAACACGGAAACGGCTCGTGATTCGACGATATAAATATCACTTTATCGTACCTGCAAGCCGCCTCGAGTTTTGGAAACATTAGTACGAAACGCGCTTTAAAACGAGAGACGGTTTTAAAACCGTAAGAGAAGACTGGTGGTGGTGGTTGGTCGGGGGGCGTGAGATGGTAGGAAGGGTTGGACGGCGGAGGAAGAGAGGAGGGTTGTAAGCGATAACTTCAACGCGCGCCTCGTAATCGCAGTTGAAACTTTGAACAAGAGTCAATGAGAAGTTACCCCCTCTCTCTCTCTCTCTCTCTCTCTCTATCTAGCTTTTTTATTTTGTTTTTCCCTTTTTCTGCCTTTTTATTTCTCGAACAAACTTACGCACGCCAACACTTCGAATTCGTTTTTAGGCTTCTTAAATCGACACACATCATTTGTACGTTTGTGTGTGTGTGTGTGTGTGTGTTACTTAAATACTTAGAAAGAATAAGTCAGAATAACACACACGTACGTATCTATAAGTACGTACGTATTAGAGGAGATTATTCGATGCATAATCAAGTAAGTAGGTATATTATATAGGTATATATACATAAACATATATATATATATATATATATATATATATATATATATATATATATATAAAGCGATTACGTGGAAGAAAACGTTTTTTAAATTAAATCGTTTGGCACTTACCTACCATCCATATATTCACTCTCACTCATCCTCCCCCCTCTTATCTCTCCTATACCCTATCCCCTAACCCCTAACCTCCCCCCTACGTTCCGTAGACTTTTTTCCTCACCGATTGTTTTAAATCGCTCGCGGCATATAGAAGGAGCCTCTCGTAAACGAAGAAAGAGTTAAAAGAAATAAAATGCCAAAGGAATTAGAGGAGAAAAGAGAAGAATAAAAGAACAGAGAAAAAAGGGACAAATAAAAAGAGAGAGAGAGAGAGAGAGAGAGAGAGAGAGAAAGAGAAAGGAAGAAAGAAAGTAATGCAAGCAGATTGACGATTTCCACGTAGGGAAACAGGCGTCCCTCTTTTCGATGCTTCGACATCGTTCGATGCACATCGCTGCGCCGATTTCGGCATTGGAGGAGGTGTATGTCGACTGGAAACTCATGACCTCTCTTTCTCTCTCCATCTCTCTCTATTTTTCCTTCTCTTTTTATTCCCTCCCTCCCCCTCGCTCTCTGTATTTCTCTCTCTCCTTCTATCACTATCACTATCTCTCTCTCTCTCTCTTTATTTTTCCTCCTACTTTTATTCCCTACCACTTTCTCTCTCTCTCTCTCTCTCTCTCTCTCTCTCTCTCTCTCTCTCTCCCTCTGTTTTCCTCTTCCTTTTACTCCCTCCCTCTCTCTCTCTCTCTCTCTCTCACACACACACACACACTTTCGGAAATTCTTTCTCTCTCTCCCTCTCACTTTCTCTTTTGGCAACCCTCTCTTTCTCTTTCTCTCTCTCTCTCTCCTTCTCTCTCTTTCTCTCTTTCTCTCTTCCTCTCACTTGCTTCACCACGACTAACCCGAGCTAATTAAAAGCACGGACTTTGATTCGGATAACCATTGCTGATATTTAAATCGTTCGATACGCGCCGATACGCAGATTCCCCGACATCATCGAATGAACGACACCAACGAACGTGGCCCGTAGAATTTCATCCTACTTTACATTTCATCTAATTCCAATGTAGATATATTCAAACGTCAAAAATAATTCTAAAAATGGAAATGGATTTGTTTTTCCACAAATATCCGAAATATCTGTCTGGCGTTACAGGATGATCGTATAGAAATAAAAATTCATATAAAAATAAAAATAATTTTATAAAGTATTTCATCAAATGCTTCGTTTTAATAGGTGTGTGTGTGTACATATATGGATTTGAAAAAATAATTAATATGCTACGTTTCAATATACGATTTTACTATCATGTCAATATTTTAATATCGTTATATTAAATCTACTTTTACATACACACGTACACACGAATACACACACACACACTGGTATACATACATTGATACATATATGGATATTGATATTCGAAGAAATAATTAACATGACAGAGAAGAAGATATGAGTGGCTGTCGGTAAAGGAATTATAATGATCCAACAACGATCTATAGATCCACCTATCTTTCTACGTATATTCATGTACACATGTGTGTATATATATATATATATATATAGAAGATAATAAAGAGGAGAAAGAATGATCGATAGACGTGAGATAGAAAGTAACGGAATCTTCGAGGGAGAAATCCGGGTGCGTAACGCACGAAGATAATACGGTTGGGTTCTTCTTTCAACTATGACGACCCTCGTATATCGGAATTAACTTGCCACCGAATAGGGATTAGAAGACTAAATATGCGTCGACTAGTAGTTACTAAAGGAGGAGAAAAGAGCATAGGAAGTCTCTCACGTTCGAGATATCGAGAATAGGCACGTGTATGGTATGGTGCGGTACGATATGGTATGGTATGGTATTGTATGGTATGTGTGTATGTATATATATATATATATATATATATATATATATATATATATATATATATATATGAGAAGTTAAAATAGAGAGAAGATTCTAGTCTCATTCCTTTCACACCAAAGATTGTAGTATTTCTCTCTCTCTCTCTCTCTCTCTCTCTCTCTCTCTCTTTCTCTCTCTCTCTCTGGGGCTAGCTCTCTCTTTTTCTCTTTTTATTTCTTCGAGAGAGAAGACATTAATTTAGAACTTCGAGAACTTCATAAAGAACGAAGAATTTCATTCAGGAAAAAAAAATGACGAAAAGAAAAATTGATATACGGGACCGCATTTGATATAGGGCCCCATTAGGCAATAGTTGAAGGGCCTCACTTTCTCTCTCTCTCTCTCTCTCTCTCTCTCTCTCTCTCTCTCTCTCTGTGTGTATGTCTCCCTCTCTCTCCTTTTTTCTGTGATATTACGTACACATTCGATCTTACGTATACGTTTTAAAAACATACTCCTCACGAACGACGACGACGATATGAACGAAAAGAAAAAAAAAAAAGAAAAAATAACTATTTAAGTTAGCGCATTTGTTAAAACGAAAGTTGGGGAAAATCTGCGAAAGAAAACAAAAAGAAAAAAGAAAAAGAAAGAGGAAAGAGAAAAGAGAGAGGAGAAAAGGAAGGAGAGGACGAGCGTATAAATTAGACTTGGTCGCGAACAACGAGACAAAGAAAGAAAGAAAGAAAGAAAGAAATGGAAAAGAAAAAAAAAAGAAACAACTGGAAAAGGAAAAGAAAAAAGAATGGCGCACGGATTTGATTGACCGAAATTAGACTTGGCCTCGAAACGACATGGGGAAAAAAATGCAAGGAAAGAACTGGAAGGAAAACGAAAGGAAAAAGAAAAGGGGAGAAAAAAGGAAAAAAGTGAGAAAGAGAAGGAAGAAAAAGAAGAAGAGCACGCGAATTTGATTAACCGAAATAGGCTCGTTCTTTCGAGTACTCGTTAATTATGTTGGCGGCCCTTGAAATTAATTTCTCCGCGTCATTAAAAATTACGACGAATGGATTATAACGTACGAGCGACCACGTTGAGGAATAAAAAACACGTTCTTTCTTTCTTTCTTTCTTTCTTTCTTTCCTTTTTTTTTATCCCTTCTTCTCCTTCCTCTTTTCTTTTTTCTTTTCTTCCCTCCTCTTTCTGTTCGTTCGTTCGTTCGTTTGTTCGTTCGTTCTTCCTCTTCTTCTTCCTCCTGCTCCTGCTCCTCCTCCTCCTCCTCCTCCTCCTCCTCCTCCTCCTCTTCCTCATCTTCCTCTACTACATCACCACGCGAGACGCGTTTTAACGATTGAAATGGTCCAACCGAAAATTCTTTAACGTACTTTCCCATGAAGTTAACGTCCCGTTTTCTCGCGTTCATTATCGCGACATTGTCCTCTCGTTGGGATAATCAAATCTCGAATTTAAAAAAAAATAAATAGGTAGGTACATGGTGTGTGTGTAATATGTACGTTCGTACGTACATATACAATACGTACAATACATACTATATATATGTACGTATGTATATATGTATGTATGTAAGTATATACGTAGGTACGTACACACTAGTTCGATTCAATTAATAGGGGGACGATTGTTCGAGACAAAAGAAACGTTCCGCGAGTGTGTTTCCTGAATCACGAGCGAGTTCCTCGGTAAGCACCGTAAGAGGAAAAAGAGATCGGGCACGAACGACGGGGAGCAACCGGTAAACAATGCTGCCTTGTGCACAAAGCGTCGTTACAAAAGCAAAACCCGATATATTCGCGGACCTCTCCGAGGAGTGCAGAGTTAAAGTGCAGGTGCGCAAGTTCGCCGAGCTTGACATGCAGAAAGAGAGAAAGAGAAAGAGAGAGAGAGAGAGAGAAGGAGAGAGAGAGAGAGAGAGAGAGAGAGAGAGAGAGAGAGAGTGAGTGAATATATAAAGAATATGAAATAGTGATAAACGAATAAATGGAAGTATAAATATTTGCTTTGTTTTTATCAAAGTACCAGAGAGAATGGAAATACGTCAGAACGAGTACGTTAAAGAATAGAAATAATAATAATAATAATGATGATAATATACATGGAACTTTTACTTATAAAACGATGATGTTCACGTTCACAAAAATATTAAGAAAATAAAAAAAGAATATATATATATATATATGCGTGTGTTTGTTATAAAGAATGTTAAAAAGAAGGCAAAGGTAATGTTTTTACTTCAAAAAAAAAAAAAAAAAAAAAGGAAAAACAACCAACGAAAAAATAAACTTGAATCGTACAACGGTATCTATATCAGAAAGAATGTCGAACGAACGACGCGCAAATAATATGATACAATGGAAAAAATAATTTCTATCCTCCGGAGTAGTAAAAAGAAACCAAAAAGAAGAGAAAAAGAAAAAAGAAATGTGCGTATACATCGTCAGACGAAAAAAAAAAACAGAATTACGAAAGAAAAGGGAGCAAGAAGAAGGAATAATGAAAACGGCACTTAAAAAAACAAAACAAAAGAAAACCAAAAAGAAATTGACCACGCGTATAATCAAAGTCAATTGAATGTTCGACGTAGTGACATTGCAGTAAAGGTAAAAAAGAAAAAGAAAGAAGAGAGAGAGAGAGAGAGAGAGAGAGAGAGAGAGAGAGAGAGAGAGAGAGAGAGAACAAAGAAAATAACAGAAAAATAGAGAGAATGTTTTAAAGAATACTTTCTCCCTCTCTCTCTCTCTCTCTCTCTCTCTCTATCTATCTATCTATCTATCCATCCATCCATCTATCTATCTCTATCTATATTTCTCTATATCCAACTATCCTACTCCTCTCCATTTTTCGTAAGAGAATCGAGTGAGAAGGATAAAATAGGGAAACGGTTAAGCGTGGCCATGTTTATTTTACACGACCAACAAGTTCGCCAATAAATCTTCCCTCATTGAGAAGGGCCTTCCTATAAAGCGTAACGTGCACGCGTGCGCGAATAAATCGTGCGATAAGCGACCTGGCCACGGGAGAGGGTGCGCAGGTTGGAAAGAGGCAAACAGAGAAAGAGACCGAGCGTGCGAGCAAGAGAGAGAGAGAGAGAGAGAGAGAAAGAGAAGGACGAACGTACGAAGGGTGGAGAGAGAGAGAGAGAGAGAGAGATTGTTTGCAATTTATGAGATTCCAACGCGGCAATTCGTCGATGCTGATTAATGGTCCAGGCACGCTCAAGGCAACGGATTGTTCTTGACGCTTTTAGCACCGGCTCGACGATATTAACTTTTTCTTGGCCGTAACCTACCTCGAAAGACGGACGCCATCGTTTCTTAAGGACCGAACAATGCGAGAGCAAGAGAGAGAGAGGTAGAGGGATAAAAAAAAAGAAAGAAAGAAGGGCACGATCCTATTCTTTGATCCATGGTCGATTAGAACGGGATATATATATATATATATATATATATATATATATATATGTATGTATATATATATATATGTATATACCGTGGATCGTATACCGAAAGTTAAAATATTCGTTGATGATAAATTTACGATCGATAGACGATATAAACGATTCATTAACGTTTGCCAAATTTACATAACGACCGACTGGAATAATTTAACGGGGACCAATGTTTTTCTAATTTCGCGAAAATGGCCACCTCCTCGTGTAATTTTACACGTGGTATATATATATATATATATATATATATATATATATATATATACACACATATATGTTTGTATATGTGTGTGTGTGTGTGTGTGTGTGAGAGAGAGAGAGAGAGAGAGAGAGAGGGAGAGATGACGTATATAAAATACGTATGTACGTGTGAACGTATGTAGTACATGTATGTGTGCATGCATAACGAGCGTTAATAATATAATAATGATATAGAAACGTTGCATAGGGCGCGTTACGACATACCGTGTACGAAACGAAAGAAAAGGGGAAATGCAAATAGTACGGTTTCCGGTGAAAATTATTTATTGTCGACGATGTACCAAACACCATATATATATATATATATATATATATATATATACGTGAAGTATTTTCGGCAAGCATATAAAAAGGAAAAAAAAATGAAAAACAAATCGAAGCGCCGATTAAAAAAGTGGTGTGTGGGACATGATGTCGATCGTTTATCGAGTCAACGGGACCAACCCTCCATCCCCTAACCCCCACCGTCGGCCTCCTCGTTTCCTTTCGTCGATTCGTTTAGTTCAGTTAAAGACCTAACATCGAGATTTCTCTCCTAAACGATAACGTTATCTTTTATTATGTTTGCTCTCTTGTCACGGTCGTTTGGACGATGGATGTAATTCGCTTGTTCATTTACTTGTAGACGCTCTAGTCGGTCGGGGTCTGTTTGCGGAGCAAGAGTAATCGGTATACTACAGACAAGAAGACAGACAGGATAGTAGACAGACAGATGGACAAACAACATAGAAAACGTATATACATATAAAACACGTACGTACATGGATATACACGGTATATACAAATACAACACATGTAAGACCAGTTTAGAGGAATCCAACGACTTTCTCTCTCTATCTCTCTATCTCTAGATATATATCTATCTATCCATCTCTCTCTCTCTCTCTCTCTCTCTCTCTCTCTCTCTCTCTCTCTCTCTCTCTCTCTCTCACTCTCTCTGTATCGTTTAACCAGAAGATAGAAGTTCTGTTCAAACAAGCTCTAGCAACGGAAAGTAGAACTATTTCGTGGATCGGCAGGTGATTGAAAACGTACGCGCGACTTAACGCGCCGATCGGCCCACGGTTGAAAGGACCGAAAGCCGTGCGGTAACGACGGCCCATCGATTTCTATTATGTTCACGGTAACGGCATACTCGTGAACGTATGTATGTATGTAACTATACGTACCTACCTACCCACCCGCCTACCTACCTACCTACCTACCTACCCACCTACCGCCTTTCTATATACGTATATATTATATTTACATAAACCGTCGTAGGTGCAGTATAAAGGTTGGTAGTAGAGATACTCGATACCAACGATGAACCTTTGCTGGTAGTGGCTAACACACGCGCGCGCGCGCGCACACACTCACACAAACACACATATGTATACGTATGTATGTATGTAAGTCCGGTTGGTCGATCGAAAATTTGACGAAACGATTCCTCTCCACGTACAACCACGTTTCTTATTCTATCGACGTTTAGATACCTAGCATGCATACATATGTATGTACATACCATACGTACACTTATATATATATATATATATATATATATATATATATATATATACATACGTGTGTATGCGTGTGTGTAGTTATACATATATAGATATACGTATACGTACGTACAAGTGGCGTCTAAATAACGTAAAAAGTGAGTCACCAAAGTCTTCGCTCTCACGGACTATTTTCATTCGATCGTTCTCCAAGTCGGTAAAAATTTTCGATAATGGCCGATAACAGTCGCGTTTGATTTCTTTGAATTCACTTTCTACGAATGAAAGAAAAGGAGGGGGGAGGGAGCAAAAAAAAAAAAGGAATCGTGTCGGAGAAGTTTCCTTTTTATTCTTCCTTCCCTTTACATTTTTCTTTCTCTTTCTCTCCCTGAAGTGTACGCAAGAATGTGAATTCTTTTCACTCGAAGAACTACTTCTTCCTTTCTCCCCTCTTCCTCCTCCTCCTCATCCTCCTCCTCCTCCTCCTTTCCCTTTAACCCCTGGTCCTCTTTGCTCCCATAGCCGCCCCCCCCCCTTCCTCCCCTCGCCCACCACGCTCGCCCCAACGACGTTGATTTATCTAGGAGCTAGGAAAGTTTGAGCTCGAAGATTGGCCCAATGGTCTACGTGGCATTTAAAATCGTCGAGGGGAAGTGAAGAGGTAGAGAGAGGAGAGAGGAGAGAGGAGAAGGAGGAAGAGGAGAAGGAGGAGGAAAAGGAAGAAAGAAGACAGGTAGATACGCGTTTAGTGGTAAATTCGAGGTGCCAATAGGGAAGCATAGAACGGTTAAGTTGCCCCCTCCCCCTCCCCCTCCCATCGCCCCTCTCTGATTTTAACGATGGAACGGAGAGAAAGAGAGAGAAGGAGAGAAAGAGAGATGAGTATCTCCGAAAATAGGATTGCCACGATACGCATTGTGTGAGAGGATAGAGACTCTTCTCGTTCTTCTCTTTTTGCTCCATTCTTTCTCTCTCTCTCTCTCTCTCTCTCTCTCTCTCTCCCTCTTTCTCTCCCTCTCTTCTCTCAGCCCTATTCGACCTTCCACGTCATATTTATAGCATTCGCCTTTTCCACGAACCTTTTCGCTTTGGGGTTGCTTAATACGAGAGGTTGAGAAAGGAGATGGATGGAGAGAGAACGAGAAAGAGAGATAGAAAGACAGACAGAGCGAGAGAGAGAGAGAGAGAGAGAGAGAGGGACAACCAAAAGAAAGGAATTAAAGTGAAAGAGAAGAAGCAGTAGAAAGGAGAAGAAGATTAGGATGGGAGTAAAGCTGAAGGTCAAAGAGAAGAAGGAGAAGAAGTGGTGGACGAAAACGAAGACGAAGACGAAGAAGAAGAAGAAGAAGAAGAAGTAAAGGGAGAGAACAGGAGATAATAGAACAGAAAAGAAGAGCAAAAAGAGAAAGGGAGAGAGTGAATACGTTTGTTAGGTTGGAAGAAGAAGAGGAAGGTAATCCAGCGTGTGCACAGGCAAATACATCTATCCTGGTCTCGCAAAGAGAAAGAGAGACAGACGAAGAGAGAGAGAGAGAGAGAGAGAGAGAGATAGAGAGAGAACGAACAAGCCGAGCACCAGGTGCACCGTGATTTAGCGTGGCCTAACCGAAGCCGTGTGCTGCAGGCTCGATCGTATCGCCGGTTATTAAAATTTCTTGCGCGCTTTCCACCGTCCTTTTCCACCGTGATTTCCGGCGCGCCGATCCTATATAACCCTACTCCTACTACTCCTACTGCTACTAATACTACTACTACTACTACTACTATTGCTACTACTACTACTACTAATATTATTGTTACTACTTTTACTAGTACAGTTATTAATATTAACATTACTATTACTACTACTATTAGTACTATTACATTATTATTAATACCACTACTATTACTGTTTTTACTACTATTATTTTTACTACTACTACTACTACTACTACTACTATTACTACTGACAGTAACACCAATACCACCCACTAAAACCAACCCTCCTCGCTACCCCTCGTAAAATGCATATTTCCGCAGAGCGGGCGATATATTACAAGAATCTACGAGCGTTTCATACCTTTCTCTCTCTCTCTCTCTCTCTCTCTCTCTCTCTCTCTCTCTCTCTCTCTCTCTCTCTCTCTCTCTCTGTCTCTCTTTCTTCTCTTCTCTTTGTAATAAGCGGCCCGAAAATTCAACGCGATAAGGTTAACCTTGTTGTTGGGTTCGTTTCGGGAGTCCTCCTTCATCACGCGATTTCGTCGAATTAACTCGAATCCACTGACACGCTAGTAGTATGAGGCGAGAGAGAGGGAGGGAGGGATAGGGGGATAAGTAATCGTCTTGTCTCTGATTGCCTCTTGCGATTCGTTCATTCGACAATAGTATATATAGTAAATATATATATATATATATATATATATATATATATATATATATATATATGGTAGGGAGATAAGTACTTTGATATATATGTATATATAAGAACACACGCGTAAATATATATATATATATATATATATATATATATATATACATATATATATTTAACAAACGTGAATTGTTCGAACAACTCGACAAGATAACGTTCCGCTCGTCTAATTGCAAGTTTGTGTCTCCGAACGAGCCGCACTACTGCGCCACGCCAAGCCACGCCACGCCACGCCGTACGGATAAATTTGACGGTTTTCCCGGAGAACGATTAACGCGATTATCTGGGGAAATAAATTTTCCGTAAATGAATTTGAATATTAGTTAGAAATGAATATTTTGTTTCGTATTAGAACGAATATACCTGCTTTTCTCTATTTTCATATCGTACACAATGCGTTTTATCATGAATCACGAATATTTGAAAATTCCTCTTTACGAAAAACAATATACCCTATTCATATTATATATTATATAAAAACACACACACACACACACACACACACACACATATAATATATGAATATTTAACGAATTAATTAATGAATATTTAATATTATAATATTTACATATGTTTGGTCTAGGTATATAAAAAATATTGTAGAAATACGAGTACTCTATCTATATATATATATATATATATATATATATATATATATATATATATATATAAGTTTACACGTGTGAATAAGTACATTCTAGATTTAGTATTGATTATTTACTGACAATTAATAATCCACAGTAAATATAGCGGCATTTGAAATTTTCGAAACGTTTCAAAACGAATTGCCGGCCACCGGTGACCTCACTGCTGGCCACTCGACACGTACAAACACATAGTTTGGAATGAATAAAGTCATGGAGCACGATTTTGCCGAACGGAAATTGCACTAGGAGAGGATTAACGAACCATCCAGTGGTCTTTGATCGATGATGCTCAATGCATCTCTGCAGGCATCTCATCTTCATTTATCAAACCCCTCTCTCTCTCTCTCTCTCTCTCTCTCTCTTCTTGCCTATTCTATTCTTAAGAAGAAAACTCTCACAAAAGTTAGACCATTTAAATCCCACGTTATAATTAAAACGACCCACTGAAACGCGTCGGCGATAATTTGTCGATCGTTTTGAAACGGATTATTAAAAAAATCTTTGGACGTAAATATTAGAAAAGCATGGTTTTTGCGACACATATTAAAAACTTTACAACCTTTTTTTTCTCTTTTAGAGAGAGAGAGAGAGAGAGAGAGAGAGAGAGAGAGAGAGAGAGAGAGAGGAAAAGATAGTAAGAAGGTAGTGGTGTGGTGGAGGGGTTGTGTTTATTTTCTTTTTTTTCTTTTTTCACTTTTTTCTCAATTTTCTCTCTTTCTCTCTCTACGGGGTAGGTCGCCGGCATCTAGAAAAGGGACGAACGGTGTCATTAAAGAGGCATGAAAATAAATGCCAGAAGTGCTTGTGAGGAAGGTTCAAAGTGAGCTTTACGTTCACGTTGGATGTTGTTAAACACAGTCCGTTGGGCCGCACGACGAAAAGCTCGACGACGTCGACGTCGTCGTCGTCATCGTCGTAGTCGTAGCCGTTGGATAGGACGCGTAAAATGCGCCTGACCCGTTTTCAATTACGATTCCGTTCTCAAAAGAAATGAAAGAGAGAGAGAGAGAGAGAGAGAGAGAGAGAGAGAGAGAGAAAGAGTAAAAAAAAAGAGTCAGCGTTAAAATTTAATTCGATAAGAAAGTGTATATACTCGGTTGTAACGACAAGGACAGACTATGTACTTAATTCCCTGTTCGACGATACGTAAGCCGCTCTCGGTAGCAGCTCGTAGTTGAGAATACTTTGACTCCCGGTTGGCAGCGCCGCCGGCTCTCTCTCTCTCTCTCTCTCTCTCTCTCTCTTTCTCGTCGGCCCGAGGAATAATAATGTCGCCTAAACAGAGCCAGAAGGAGGAAGGGTGCATTTCATTACGCGCCGCGTCTCGACCATCGAACGGAAAGAGAAAGAGGAAGAGGGAGAGAGAACCAGAGAGAGAGAGAGAGAGAGAGAGAGAGAGAGAGAGTTGCCTGTACAGCCGGGATTAACTATATCCACGGCATCGGGAAATTAATTATGGAAATCGATAGCCGCTTTACGTGGCCGTAAGAGCCTCGTTCCAATTTGTTAAGAAAGATGATAGCTGCGGGAGATCTCTTCGCGATAGGTAAAAAAAAAGGGGGGGAAAGAAAAAGAAGAAGAGAGAATAAAAAGAAAAAAGGAGAGAGTCAAAAAGAATGAAAGGAGAAGAAAGATAATGGAAAAGAAACGAACAGGAAGAAGGTGAAAAGCGAAAGTAGAAAGGAATTAAAAACTATATGTGCATGCGTGCGTTAACGTTCTCCGAGAGTAAGAGACGAATGTTTGATAAGAGAGAAAAAAGAAAAAGAGAAAAGAGAGTATGAGAGAGAGAAAGAGAGAGAGAGAGAGGAAAGAACAAGAAAAAAAAAAGTGGTGTAAAGATTTTACTGAAAAGGAGAAAAAATATATGTGTGTGTGTGTATATATATATATATGTATGTATATATATATATATATATATATATATATATATATGTGCATATATATGTATTCGAGCAAACGTGTGTATTTTCTTTGAGGGAAGTTTTTCCTCGAGATGAGAGCCAGAGAAAGACGTCATCGTGAATGTTTCAGCCCGTGCGATAATTGCGTTAACGATCAAAGGACGCACGGTCGACTTTAGAGAGGTAGTAAGTCAGTAAGGTAGTAAGTTAAAGTAAGAACGGTGTAGTACTGTTCGTAAAGCTTCATAAAAAAATGAGACCGGAAGTCTCGGCTATCGTGACTTTACGAATTGCGGATGAGACCTCGTAGTAGTTAGGGAAGTTATTAGTGTCCTAAAAGAAAAAAAAAAAAAAAAGGGAAAAAAAAGAAAAATAAAAAACAGAAATCGTAGCGACCACTGCGTGGTGATTCGAATCGTAGTACCGTGAAATGGAAATACGGTATCCCCGGTTTATGTCGAAGAGTGACGGAGGGAGGGAGGGTGGGAGGGAGGGAGGGAGGGAGTCAAAAAGGTCGACTTAAGAGAACAAGTTCGACGTATCGTCGTAACCTATGCGAAAATTCGTTTACGTTGGAGGAAAACGAACAACACGTTGGTAAATGGGAAATGGGCGGAACGAGATCTTTAACGGAACACTACGGGTGTTTTAATCCTCGTCGATTTTACTCGAAAGATATTTAAAACGACCGCTTTATCGTTTCCTCTCTCTCTCTCTCTCTCTCTCTTTCTCTATTTGTTTTTCTATTCGTTATGTCTTTTTTTTTTATTATTATTACTTCTCCTACTTTTCTTCGTTCCCTTGGTTCCTTTCTTTTCTTTCTTTTTGTTTGTTCGTTTTTTTTTTTCATTCACTCGACAATAAAACGAGACGATACTTACCCCGACGGAAGTGAAGCGTACACTCGATTCGCTCGGATCCGTGTAGAACATCGACCTGGCCCACCCTGAATAATATCTCCTTTTCTTGGATGAACGACGTGTAAGTAGAATGAAATTATTCTGACGGGGATGATAGAATCAGACGAAATAATTATCGTCTATCCTTTGTTGTTGTTGTTGTTGTTGTTGTTGTTGTTTTTGTTATTGTCGTCGTTGGTGTTGTCGTTTCTTCGGTAACGATACGATGACAACAACAACAACAATGACGATGACGATGACGATGACGATGACGATGACGATGACGACGATGACGACGACGACGACGAAAACAACAGCTACGACGAACTAGCATCGATGACCTCTACGAAAACTAACGCGGAATCCTCCACGTGATTGCGCCGAGCCGATGGAAACTCGACGTCGGTCTCGTGAGAGGCAGCGCGTTTGTGTTGTGTACGCTGCCATAAAAATTCGAAAGTGAGATGCCGCGCGACGAGATCCTTCGAGGAGGTAGATGTACGTACAGGTGAGAGAGAAAGAAAGAAAGAACATAAGATACAGAGAGAAAAGAGAGAGAGAGAGAGAGAGAGAGAGAGAGAGAGAGAGAGAGAAAGAGAGGGGGAAGAGTGAATGAGCGAGTTAACGAGTTATCGAGGTGGTAGGGATTTTAGAGATGGAATAAGAGAGGGGGAGAGGTGAGAGTTGTTGAGAGGAGAAGAAGAATCGCCGGGAGACGACGACGATGAAGACGACGACGATGATCTTCTGGGTAAAGGAGAAAAATGTTACAAGAGGAGGAGGCAGGGGTGCATCGAAAGAAAAAAAAAAGTTTAAAAGAGGGAAAAGAAGAGAGCAGGTGAGAAAGTTGAAAGAGAAAGAGTGAAAGAGAGAGAGAGAAATAGATAGATAGATAGATAGAAAGAGATAGAGGAAGAGAGAGAGAGAGAGAGAGAGAGAGAGAGAGAGAGAGAAAGACGAAAGACTCTCCCTGAGATTTCGACGTGCACTGCAAAGAGGAGCCACGGATCCTCACTGACTCGTTCCGAGTTTGGCTACGTACTCGTCGCTCCCTGAAAGACTCGGGATCTGCGCAGTTGTCCGCGCTCATCAC
>OU964961.1:3148875-3156375 GCA_918808275.2 Dolichovespula sylvestris
TCGAGCGAATATTTCGATCTCGTCTACGCGTTCTCACTCCTTATACATATAATATAATTTATTTTAAGATAAACGATTATGTCGATAGATGTCGAGATCGAATCGAATGCAATTAACATATCTAGGTATCGGCAGGGTAGGTTTGTCCTGTTTAACGTCAATGGCAACGTTAATCCGATGATCCATCATCCATTTGATTCAGCATTGCTGATCGAAAATGGTCATACTCCTCTCTCTCTCTCTCTCTCTCTCTCACTCTCTCTCTCTCTCTCTCTCTCTCTCTCTCTCTCCTTCTCACCCTGTACTTGGCAGGTCGTTGTTCGGCCCTCACGAGCTTAAAGATGAACAGCTAGCTAGTGTGCTGTTTCGCAAGGCAAACATGCTGACCTTCTACGATTTCTGCTTCCATCCACGAACATAAACGTCTCTCGTTCCTTTGAAACCGACACGACACGACACGACACGACACTACACTATACTACACTACACTACACTATTTTGAACAACACTATACTAAACTATACTACATCATACTACACCACACTAGACCACACTATACTAAACTACATTACACCATACTACACCACACCACACCGAATCATACTATACTATAATATATTACATTATAGTATGATACAGTGATATAAACTACATAACATTACACGATGACACGACACGATTATACGAACTCTTTGGTCAATCATGTGGTAGATACATAAGTGGTGTGTGTGTGTGTGTGTGTGTGTGTGTGTGTGTGTGTGTGTGTGTGTGTGTGTGTGTGTGTGTGTGTGTGTGTGTGTGTGTGTGTGTGTGTGTGTGTGTGTGTGTGTGTGTGTGTGTGTGTGTGTGTGTGTGTGTGTGTGTGTGTGTGTGTAAACGAACAAAAACGTATTTGGGATTCAAGCGTGTCCCGCCGAATGTGTTGGGTGTGTGCACGCGCGACTGTTTACCCTATCAATGTAACTTTGACTGCGTTAGCAGCAACAGAGTGAGATAGATAAAGAGAGTGTGTATATATATATATATGTATACACACGTTGTACAACATCGTATAAAAGCCATATCGATTTCTACCCATTGTCTCCTACGGATATTAGCACGCCTATCGAACGCATCTACACTACGTTCGTTCGACTATCTCTACCACACGTTACGAGTTTAAAAAAAATAAAAAAAAGAAAAAAAAACAGAAATTTGATAATACAATGATACGAAAACCTGAAAGATAATAGTGATAAAAAGAAAAAAGAAAAAAATAAAAACGAAAGGAAAATCGACGAGAAAAGTGGCAGGAGAAAAAAAAATAAAAAGAATACGAAAGAAAATAATAGAAAGAAAAATCCTATAGCGGAGTCCCTTATAGCACTGTCTCCATCCTTATCTCTGGCTCTCTCTCTCTCTCTCTCTCCCCTTCCTCTTTATATCTCTTACTCTGTGCTTTACATACAACCAGGGTAAACTACCCCGTCGAGTCAGTTTTACGACGCTTTTCGCACGCACAACTTTTACTCTCTTTCTTTCTCTCCCTCTCTCTCTCTCTCTCTCTCTCTCTTTCTCTCTCTCTCTCTCTCTCTCACCCTCTCACCCTCTTCCTCTTCCTCTTTTTCATTCTCATACCTAACATACGTGTGTATATATATATATATATACCTATACCTTTGATATGAAGCTGGTGTTTCTGTGTTTTTATTAACGCTTTATAGACCAACGTCGACGACGTCTCATCCGTGCAAATAAAAATTCCTATAATCCTTGACGCCGGACTTCCTCTATTCCGAAGTTATATGCGACGATCCTCTCTCCACCATGTCTCTCTCTCTCTCTCTCTCTTTCATTTTTTTCTCTCAGTCTCTCTTTCTTTTTTTTTCATCGTCTTTATATCCGCTTCTCACTCTATCCATACTCGACTCCGACAATTAAAATATTCATATTGTTCGTTTTAATCCGTCGGTAGACAACGACGAAAACGTCGTCTTTTTGCCGCTTTTCGTTTTGGCAAATATCGTTAAAGGGAAAGAGTGAAAGAGAGAGAGAGAAAGAGAGAAAGAGATGCCAGAGTAGAAGAACAATTCCGAGTCTCGCGGCGAGGGATTAAATCGTAACGACAAATTCGTTGTTTTATCTTATTTCCGTTCTCTCCGTTCTTGATTGCCCTTGTTATATATATATATATATATATATATATATATATATATATGTTCTGTGTGTGTGTGTGTATATATATATGTCGCTTAATCGCCGTCGATTTACCTCTTTACGTGATGACTTGCCTTCTATTATCATCTACGCATACATTATACATCCATACATGCTATATATTTGTGTATGTGTATATATATATATATATATATATATATATATGAATATATACGTATATATAATATATGTAATATACTATGTTTGTGTATGTGTGCGTTTATTAATATTATTGATATAATATATAATACAATCAAAATAAACAATGAACAAATAATGTAACTATATATATATATATATATATATATATATATATATATACATGGACCGTTTATTTTGAAAGTGGTGAAAATCAATTTTCTTTTGTTTCGAGAAAATTAAATGTTCATAATCAATGATTACGCTATTTCTTTTACCAGCCAATTTTAAATTGAACAAAGCATTGGCATTTTTTAAGATATTAATTACTAATTAGTTATAAACAAAAAGTTTACACTAAATTAAGCATAAATTACATCATATCTCATTTTTTTGTTAAAAAGGACTTACTCCACTTTCAAAATAAACGATCCATATATATGATAATACGATTTTAATATTATATTATGCAATGTAAATATTATATATATATATATATCCGTATATAGAAAAGATAGGAGAGATTATTTTATTATATATTTTTACTTCCCCTTATCAATTTTGTATAATATTACAATAAATCCAAATATAAACGACCAATCTACGTCGATCTCTCGAGCGATGGGGTTACGAGGACGTCGTTCATTGGTCTAACATCAATTAATATAAACCCTCGAAAGATAATTCGAATCTTCTCGAATATATAAATAAATAAACAAATAAATTTCCTTCTCTTTATTCTTCGTACAGAGAAGCTTTTTTTTCTTTTTTTCCACCTCCTTCTTTTCAGCTATTGTAAACATTTATAAAAATCCATACAAGATATATATAACGTATATTGAAGTACGTGGATGGTAACTTTTCATGATAACCTCGTCGCGAAAAGTCGTCGAACGTCGTCGAACCTCGGTTGTCGTCGTCGTCGTCGTCGTAGTTGCCGTCGTCGCTGTCGCAGTCGCCGTTGTTAAGAAGGACGCATGCGCGCGTATACATATATGCCATTGGTTCTCATAGTGCGTGAGTCGTCTCGTAATAATCGTTATCTCTCGCAGAAAAAAGAAGTGCAGAAGGAGAAAGCTTACAAAAATCAAGAAAAACGTGTTAAATATATTCGACGGCGACTCCTCCCCCTCCTCCCACCCTCACTTCCTCCCCTCTGGTTGGTTGTCGCCGCCGCTGTGCCGGCAGAAACCAAACAAAAACATGGACGAAAGGCAGGTACCGTCATTTCTCGTCGGAACGTCCTGCAGGTAACAACACACAACACACACATACATACACACTCACGCACGCAGGGAGAGAGAGAGAGAGAGAGAGCTCACGAGGTTACAAGAGCCTCTACCAGCGCTTATTGTTAGTCGGCATACGATCGATCGATTTTTCCTTATTTCATACGTTGTTTTGTTTGATTTGATTTTATTATTACATTTTATTTCATTTCATTTTTATCGTATACCTTATTTATCTTCATTTTATTTGACCCTTTTTTGTTACGCTCGACCAGCAACCCCTCCCCACGCTGTATAAATTTTCTCTAACCCTTCTATACTCCCTTCTTCTTCTCTCTCTTCTTTCTGTTTTTCTCTTTCTCTTTTCTTTCTTTCTCTCCTTATCTCTCTGTCTCTCTTTTGCAACGCCAGCTAGCAACGATCAAACACATTGAAAACGATCGTGGTAACGAGAAAGTTGATTGGTCAGTGAGTAAAGTTAGACAATTGCTGTCTCTTCCTCCTTTTTTTTTTTTTATTATTATCATTATCATCATTATTATTTTCCTTTTTTGTTCTTTATTACCGGCGTACGTGTTGTGTACGATTTTAATTGCGTATATTGTCGAGAGATAATTGCTCTCTCGTTTATATTTCAGTTTCGTATAATTTCGTAGAAACGTGAATTATACGTATGTTCGTTTCGTCGAAATATTGTTAAATAGATTTGAAAGGTAGGAAATGATGTTTCGTAGCGTTTGTATAATGGAGAGATCGTACGAAAGATATCGACCAGTCACCGTCGATGCGTCGTTCTACATAGATTTTATAGGTTAGCGTAATATAAGCTTTTTTCTCTCTATCTATATCTATCTATCTATCTATCTATCTATCTCTCTTTATCTGATTCGATGGAATTTCGGCAAAAATTTTATTCGATTAAAACATATCGATGAATATAATCGAGTGAATAGAATACTTTTAGGAAAGTTATTGGAAGATCAGGTTAGGTTAACTAGATACTAGAAAGGCGGGATTTCAAACGTTCGTCGATAAAAGCGGAATTCTGAAAGAGAGCGAGAGCGAGAGAGAGAGAGAGAGAGAGAGAGAGAGAGAGAGAGAGAGAGAGAGAGAGAGAGGATCAGACGGTCGTTCGACGGAAAAATATGAGATATTTTACGAATTTTTAACGAAAATGTACGAACGCGAACTAAACCATGATTCTTTTATCTTCATTTTTAATTAACAAATCTTGGTTTGGTCGAACGCTACGTATGCGCGTGTACGTGCGCTTGTGTGTAAAAGGTTGGGCAACTGCGTATTGCGGAATATTAAAAATTGTTGTTTTAATTCTTTTTTGTTTTGTTTTGTTTATCTCTTTCGGGACTACATACCTCGAAGGCGTGCATCTTTTTTAACGTCCGAATCTCCGCATTTTGTCCGTTACAGTATACAGGGTGGCTTGGAAATTAATAAATTATTTTAAAAATCGATTTTTCTTTTTCTCTCGAGACTTCTCTTTTGTAGGTTAAATTCCTTTTTTATTTTTATTTTTATTTTATTTCTTTTTTCTCATCGTAAAACTACAAGCCTATTAACTTTTAGTCGGCCCTATTGATAACGATAATATCCTTTTTCAATTTCGAAGCTACGTAGATACATAAATACATACGTAGATACATAGAATGCGTACATCTCCTTACACACTGACCCTGTGTCATCTGTTACAATATACCGGGTGAGTCCGTAATTTATACATTATTCCAAAATTCAATTATCATCTTTTCAAGACTTTTTACAGGCTAAATTTGTCCTTTAACTTTTTTTTTCTTTATTTCAAAGTTACAAGTCTAGTAACTTGTAGCACAGCTAGAAACTTTCGTTCCGTCCTATAATTTGTAATGTTTTGCTTTTTCTTTCTATTTCTTTTTCTTTTCAATTTCAAAACTATGTACGTATATGTCGAAGGCATGCCGTATCTTTTAAACACCTGATCCCGTATTATCTGTTACAATATACAGAGTGTGTCCATGGTTCCTACATCGTTACATTGATTGATTACCCTTTTTTGAGACTTTATAGGTTACATTTTTGTTTTGTTTCAAATCGTAAAACTATACAAGCCTGGCGGTAACTTTTGATTTCACGTTCCGAGATAGAAACATTTGGTCTATCTTGTAATTGTTAATATCCTTTTTCCTTTTCTTTTTTTCTTTTTTTTTTTTTCAATTACAATTCTGCGCAAGTACCATGTATATCTCTTAGGTATCTTTTTAACACTTTATTTAAGCACCTGTGTTTAACACGTTATTGTCCGTTACGATAGAATTGATAATATCCCCTTTCTCAACTTCTTAATTGACGATACATGCGTACACATATACGTAGGTGTTCATTTACAACGTGCTGAATAAAGATCATATGTCACGCTTAGTTTAAAACGAAAACATGACGTAACAGTTAGAATAGACCAAGAATATTCCATTTAGGAATAATTGACATTGCAAATGCTCTCCTACTTTTTTTCTTTACGAAAGGTTACGATCAAGTACGACGACAATAAGTTCGATTTACGCATCGTACGTTCTCGTATTCCTCGAGTCATACGTAAGGGAGGAAAGAAACAAAAAATTGTTGATTTGATTCACATTTCAATGATTTATCGATCAAACCAACGACACGTGGTATCTTAATTTTATTCGTACGAATTTTGTAAGCAGTAAATCAATCGCCGATACGATCGTAAAATTCTTTTTCTGAAAAGATTTTTGTTTTTGTACAAAAGAAAAAGAAAAGAAAGGAAAGAAGAACAATCCCTCTCGCATTTTATAACATAGATGATGTTAATATAGAAACGAATAATCGTGTTTGTATTGTGAATTGTTGCAATGAAACAAATTGCAAATCAAGGATAAATAAAGGGATATAAAATGCATCGATATAAAACGAAATAATTTTGATGATAGATACAATTGTCTATGTCGTTAGTAGCCGACGGTATTTGTATTATAAAATACAATGGGACGATTGCAATCCGAAATAAATATTGCGAATGATCGGTATAATGTGAATTAATTTTGATGGTAAACATGATGTTTATATTCTTACAGGTTAAAATGGTGTTTAGTATCGTAAAATAATATGATGAAATTATTGCAAATCAAGATTAACGTTGCAGATTATCAATATAACGCGTATTGATTCTGTTACATCGAAGATAACGTTTATATCGGTACAAATAATGCTGCGTTGTGTTTCGTAATATATAAATAAATATATATATATATATTTTTATTTTTTCTTTTTTTTTTTTCAATCGAATTAAACGATCGCCGGATGGATTGAATTTTTAACCGATTTTACTCAAACTATTATTTCGAAGGAATTAATTCGAAAGAAATTTCAATTGTCGATTGGTTCAAATATCAATATCTTCTCGACATTTTTATTTTTATTTTTATTTTTTTTTACTTTTTGAAATCAAATATTATAGATGTGACATTTTTGAAACGAACGAGCGCATTCGTTTCAATAGCCTCTCCCTCACCCACCCTTCCCGCATACCCTCGCCTCACCCTTTCCTTCCTCCTAAGCAATTATTAACTATTCTTCTCTTCTAAAAAAAGAGATCGCATTGGCAATGCTAACGAGTATCGATATTATTGCACATTATTTCGCGATCGTACTATATATGTAACACGACGGGTTCTATTTCCAAACAGGAACAATGGCCGAACATTTCGTAGTTATATATAGTATCAATATTCGAGACAACAAGTTGGTAACATTCAGGAAGGGCCTATTCGTTCAACTGGAAATCGATGATTCCGATGCTTGACCGATATTTAGAAAAAGAATTATCGATAGTTTGCGAATCGCTTCGAACATTCTGCATACATAGATCTTTCTCTCTCTCTCTCTCTCTCTCTCTCTCTCTTTCTGTGTGTGTACATGACGT
>OU964961.1:3158875-3221375 GCA_918808275.2 Dolichovespula sylvestris
TCAAAAATGGCCGGCTTGTTAAAAATACGTACATGCAATACTGATCCATTTTCTCTCTCTCTCTCTCTCTCTCTCTCTCTCTCTTCCTCTATCTATCTATCTATTTATCTGTCTCTCTGTTTATTTGTCTCCTCCTCTCCTTCTTTTTTTTTTCTACGACATTAACTCGATTGTCTTCGCCAAGAACGTACGAGTAAAAAAAAAATAAACTAATTTAACGATTATAAATCGATATACTTTCCTTTGTTTTTCTTCTCTTTTCTTTATTTACTTTTTTTTTGTACGAAAATTATAATCAATTCTTTCCTAATTAACTTCAGTTTCTATTCTCAAGTTTTACTCGGCTTTACGTTTTTCACTTTTAACCTACTATCTCGAAACAATCTGTATACATTTCAACAAACAATAAAAAAAGTTTCACAGTATTATTCCGTAGACTATAATTGCGATACTGAAATTACTTGCTTGAGAAATTTAAATGCTTCTTTGTTATATATATATATATATATATATATATATATATATATATATATATTCACGCTTCATAGCAACATTTTAAAGTATTGTGTGTGTGTGTGTGTGTGTGTGTGTGTGTGTGTGTGTGTGTGTGTGTGAAATGAGGTTATTAAACGAGGATGCACGAGTAATTCCGATATAATCCAACTTCCGTGTTTTAAAATGGCGCTTAAATACAAGTGAAAAATCCAATTTGTTAGAATTACCGAAAGAGATATGATTATCGTTAAGTTTCTTATCATGATTTACAGTGTGATTTATTTCTAATTCTTTCCTTTTCTTTTTCTTCTTTTTTTTTCTTCTTTCTTTTTCCTTCTTTCCCCCCTTCTAAGTTTTTTCTCTTGGCTTATCAGTGAAAACACGTACACTTTGTTGCACAGTCGTCCTTTTTATCCACGGTCGTTAGACACGCACACGTACCACACACATAAGCACATACCCACGTACTTAAATGTTAGTTCTCTCGTGGTAATAATTTTAATTCACAAGTTATGCGTGCATCCGTCCTTTAAGTTAGTGTAATCATACTCGTGAATTCATAGCCATAGCGACGTTCAGCATTTTTCGTCCACCTCGAACTCACCTATTCGTAAATCTCTAACACACGTATACGTATAACGTATACCGTGTACATACGCGCGAGCGTAAATATACATACATATGTATACAGAAAACACGTACACATGTGTATGTATATATATATGTGTGTGTGTAAATATAAATCTTGCTAGGTGTAAGACGTATATGCGCGCGCGCACGGACGGATGTACGTACGGCACGAAACGCGATGGAACGCGCGCGTAGATTTAAACAGTTCGTGTGATTCGCTGACATGTTTTCTCGTTCAACCGTAATACAGTATATAATGTACTGGGTGAGAAATTTCTAATGGGAGTTGCGTCAAAATTATTTGAGGTTGACGTGCCTTTTTTTACTGGATACTACTTTCCATGTCAAGAAGAATTTAAGTATTTCGAAAGGATTTAACGAATGCGAGAAATTCTCTCTCTCTCTCTCTCTCTCTCTCTCTCTCTCTCTCTCTCTCTGAATTAAATAATTATTGTTATTATTATTAAATTAATTAATTATTATTATTATTATTTAATTAATTGTGTATATATATATATATATATTTATATAATCAATTAATTAAAGACGGATAGAGGACCACGGTATAAGTTTCTCTTCACTTCATTTTAACATATAGTGTGAACTTAATAAGTATTTATTATATATTCATTATAATTGTATATTTCTTCGTAGGTATGGCTTATATATATATATATATATATATATATATATATTTTTGCATATATATATATATATATATGCATATATTTTTAAAGTGATAAATCAGTATAATTAAAAAAACAAACGTATAAAATAAATTATAGTTCATAGAATAATATAAATAATTCACTAAATTTTTCACAAAATTAATGATCATCAATTTAATCAATAAAATGTCACGAACATATACAGGGTGAGGGGTCTTCTTTTTTTTTTAATTTTTTTTTTTTAGATAATTTTAAAGACCGATCACTCTTTTTGAAGATTTTGTGGACAATTTTCTTTTTTTTTTTTTTTTCTTTTTTAACTAGAACTATAGAAACTAGAAAATTTTCGCCCAACCTGTGTATATAAAATACTAGAAACAGAAACGGAAACTTTAATAGTAGCATTTAATCTCCACTAATTAAAGGATTAAACGAGCCAGCCTGTGTATATAGATTCGTTGATAGGAGAGTTAGAACGGTCGGGTGAGCACGATTAGACGTATTAGAAAGATTTGTAGCAACACTCTTTGCTGTGGCTTGTAATGTACATATATATATATATATATATATATATATATATATATATATATATATACATATTTCTACTTGTTTAATTTTTATTTTTATTTTTTGTTAAAAAAGAAAAATAAGGTAACGCGAGAGACCAACGCCATTTATATTTTTGGTCTCGGTCATGGTGATATAAATAAGAGAGGGGGAGAGAATGAATATTCGGTCGGGCAAGTGGTCCTTGAAATTAACCGGTTACTTTAGAAAACAGAACCGGGAATAACCATTTTTCTTCCCCTTTTTTTTCTTTTTTGTTCCTTTCGATTTCTTTTTTATTTTTTTTTATTTTTCTTCTTTCCTCTTCTTCCAACAATCTTCGAGAGCCGGAGGATGATTATTAAGAGAAAAGACTCCGTCCCTACTCCTTTATTTTTCTTTCCTCATTTTTATTTCTTTTTTTCTTTTTTGTAATTTTTTTTAGGGTCGACGAAGTGTCTCGTGGATTCACGAAGGTAAACGTAACGAGCAATCGCGTTTGTTTTGGGAGTCAAAAGCGGAAGAAAGCTAATTATCCAAAGTAGAGGGACACCATTTTCTCTCTCTCTCTCTCTCTCTCTCTTTTGTTGTTTCTTCTTTCTTTCCTACCTCCTATCGTATACCTGATAAAGAAAGAAAGAAAGACAGAAAGAAATAAAGAAAGAGAGAAGGGGGAGATAAAATCGGTGAAAATGAGAGGATAGGGAAAAGAGGAGAGAGAGATGGGGTGGGGGGAGGAGAGAGGAGGGATGACGGTCGGTCGGTTAAAGAGAGGAGGATCGCGAGGGTTGACTAAGGTGGAGCCGAGACGTAAATTCGAATGGAAAGCGTCCGCCCCGAAGGTCTGAAGTCTCTCTACGCCGAAAGCTGAACTCTGGCGCATAAAGAAAGACGATATTTGGGGAAAAAAAAAAAGAAATGTATGAATGTCTCGGGTGGAGTTTGAATGCAAATGACTGTCAAGCTCCGGCGGTTCCCCAAGAGAGGAGAGTGAGGGAGGAGAAGGTGGAAGAGAGAAGGAGGAGGAGGAGGAGGAGGAGGAGGAGGACGAACACCACCACGAGGACGAGGACGAGGACAACGAGTGCTATGGAATCCTTCCTATGAAATGAGATTTGAAGAGAAAGAGAGAAGGAAAAAAGGATTCGCGGCGCCAAAGGCAAGACTACTGCGAAAAATAGGGAAGGAAGGGATCGAAAACGGAAAATGTACCGCCTTCGAGCTGTTCTCTCTCTCTCTCTCTCTCTCTCTCTCTCTATATATATATATATATATATATATATATATATATATATATATATATACATATCTGTCTCTATCTCTTTCTTCTTCTCTTTTTCTTTTCTCTTCCCTCAAGGGAGGACGTCGTCGAGTAAAACGGGCAGAGGCCGAAAGCAAACTCCGCGCGGGTGGAAAAGCTCCAGGAATCAGTCGACCGTGTGGAACGCCTACCGTGTCGTTCTGCCGGAAAGCTCCTACTACTTTCATAGCTTCGTTCGTTGTACAACTATCCGAGTCTCCATCTTCCCTCTCCCTCTCTCTCTCTTTCTCTCGATTTCTCTTTTTTCTCTCGTTCTTTCTGGCCCTTGCCAGAGGCGCCGACGAGTTCTTCCTTTGTCCCCAGCACCCGTCTATTCCAAGGGGATAAAAGAGAGAAACGGCATAACGTTCCGCAATGTAATTTACCGCCAAGAGACCAAAACTCCTCCGGTTCGCGTGATGATAATCTTTGATAATGGACGCGTGCTACTGCTCTCCTGTCTTGTTTGTTCTCTTACATAGAATTGTCTTTGGTCTTTCATGCTTTCTTCCATTAGTTTGTCGTTAATACGTTCATATATATATATATATATATATATATATATATATATATATACGCGCGCGCGCGCGTGTGTGTGTGTGGATTTATTATGTATTTGCGCGCGCATATTTTATTTAATGTAATCGTTAACATTGTTAAAAAAATATCCCTTTTCTGTTTGTTTCCAAAATTTAGATATCAATCGGTAAACAGAATGTTAGGACTGTTCCTGCTTTTAACAAGTCTAATTGCGTCGACTCTATCTTTCAACGGCGAGTTAGCTGAACAAGAATGTCCGGTCGACTGTCACTGTCACTATTTCCGTATCAACTGGGTGACCGATTGCTCGGAAAGCAACCTGACCAGCATCGCATACAATGAGCTAAGCCCGAACGTTTACGTACTCGACATGAATGGCAATAACATAAAACGCTTTGGACCGTTTCCACAAGGTATTAAGCTTAGGCGACTTCAGATGGCACATAATCGACTTTCCCAGCTGAAGTACGAATCATTCGCCGGGCTGACGTATCTCTTGGATGCGGATTTTTCGTTCAACGCCATAACGCACGTTGACTCGGAGGCATTCAGGTAATATGACACGATACGTTTGTCACGTTAAACACCGGGATGACATTTAACTCGTTAAATCTTACATCTAATAGGGACAGCGCGGGCTTGATCACGTTGGAACTTCAGAACAACCCGATAGCAACGGTGAAGGGTCCTTTCCTAAATTGTCGCTCGCTACTCTATTTGGATTTGAATTCATGCGGCATACGTAAACTGAATAATCAATTTTTCCACAACACGACGAACCTGAACAAACTCGACCTTTCTCACAATCCTCTGCAAAGGATAGAGCCCGGCCCGTTCGACCACTTGACCAATCTCGAGTATCTAAAGTTGAACGGCTGCAACTTGACTCACTTATCGCCTGATACGTTCGCCCACTTGGAAAATTTGCGAGAACTCGAGATGCAGGAGAACGATTTGCGTACGTTGAGTTGGACCAACGTATTGGCCCCGTTAATTCGTTTAGAGAATCTCGATATAAGGAAAACTTTGATTACCAATCTGCCGGGCGACGCTTTCGCTAAGAACTTGTACCTCCGGCAATTGGTATTGGCCGACAACGAACTCTGGCATTTAGACGTTGGCAACACTCTCGGACACAATCTCCACAGCTTGCAATCGTTAGACTTGTCCAACTGTAATCTACAGGATCGCCTGTCCGAGGAGGCTTTCAAAAATGCCAGTAAACTACGAGTATTGAATCTGAGCGGCAATCCGATGTTCGCGGCCGACCTCACTGTAATCTTACGGCACTTACCAAAACTTCACAAGCTTTCCCTCAGCCATTGCAACTTGCGTAAATTGCCGACCGCTTTCGAGGTTTTCGAAAATCTCGAAGAACTCGATATATCCAACAATCCCCTATCGGACGCTTTCGTGAGTCTGTTGAATCCATTAAGCTCCTTAGAATATTTAGACATGTCTTATTGTAACCTCGGCCACGTAGCTAACAACACCTTCGCCCAAATGACGTCGCTTAGGAAGCTGATATTGTCGGGAAACAAGCTTCACACATTGGAGGAAGGTTTATTCGCTAATTTGACGAGATTGGAAAGTTTGGAGATGAATAATTGCGATCTTCGCAACCCGATCGATCTGAAGGTCTTTGGCGATAACAACATAACAAACGTGGTCGAGTTGAAGCTCAGCGGTAATCCACTTAGTGTACCCGACGATGGAGCCCTCCTGCCCACGCAACTATCCAATCTCGAAATTCTTGACATAAGCAATTGCGATCTATCTCATTTACATCAGAACGTATTCTCAAAGACCAAAAAGATAACCCGATTGAATCTCTCCGGCAATGAGATATCCGGAACCGGAGATTTGACTTGTTTGAAGAAACTAAAATCGTTGGAACATTTGGATATAAGCAATAATAATTTGCGCACCGTCAATCCTAAGGTATTCAAATCGAATCCGAATCTTTTGTCGGTTAATCTCTTAGGGAATCCGTTCCTGTGCAATTGCTCGATCGCAGAAATGTGGGACTGGGCTGAAAAAGTGAAGAACGATCTTCACGTGCTGATTGGCAGTCAGCCGGCCAATTTCGGAACCGGCGCCGAAAAACTTCGTAGGAGTTTAACTTGCACTTACGACGAGGATACCTATCGTACCATCATTGATCAGAACAAATCTATGGGACGTAAGGGTGATATCTCGCCGAGCCGTACGTGGGCGAAATACATTCGCGAGTCGAATTGCGCTCGTCGTTTATGATATACGATTAAAACCCGGCAACATCCTATATTGAGCCTGTTCTATCAGAGAACTCGTAAGACCAGGCTCGAGCTCTAAAACGTTCTTAAATAATTTTGAATGTATATGCCGACGATCGCGTAAAACTCATATTTCTGTTTATTTTATTTTATTTTATTTTATTCTATTCTATTTTTTTTTTTGTTATTTTTTTTGGTTTGTTTGTTTGTTCCTTCTTTATTTCTTTCTCAAGAGGATTGAATTTCGACAACGAGCAAACAACGAGAAGACCGGACATTTTTTCTCGTACTATCGATCAAAACTTACGTTGAATTATTTTCTCGAAGATGAATTATATATATATTTTTTTTTCTTTTTCGGATAACGATTTGAATTATATATACTCTATGAAACGTTATATTATTTTACACTTAAATTTAACGATAGGTTTCTAATTCACAGTATATTTATATACACATACATATATATATATACACGCACACACATAATGTACGCATGTATGTATGTATGTATGTGTCTTATTTTATCTCAAAGACTTCGAAGCGTTAGACATATAATTTACAGTAAAATCATAACTCGAAGTTTACAATTTTTTTTCCTCCTTTTATGAAGAAACGATACAATCTCATGTTCTTTTTTTTTCTTTCGCAAACGTACTTCTTGAATCTTCGTTCGATCGACGATATTGTGTAATAGTCTCGCATAAACGAGCCTTTGTTCTCGAGAAAAATCGATCATAATCGTTCAAACTGCCAGGCGAGAAGTGTGCGAGTAAACAAAATGAATAAACGAAGTCAAAGTAATTAATGGCTATATAATAGGTATGTGAAGTCGATCGTAGGGGAAATAAGTACTAAAATTAGATTTTATTTATAAGTCAATTGAAAAAGATATATATATATATATATATATATATATATACTTGATTATTTAATAATTATATAGTTAAAAAATTCGTCAGCGAATGAATTTATCTTCAATAGATCTTCTTTTTTGAATTTTAAATTGTATAAACATTGTGTGTAAAAGAGTAAGAGGGTGAGTGAAAGGAAGACAAAGAAAGAGAGAGAGAGTGAAAGGAAGGCAGAGAGAGAGAGAGGAAAAGAGAGGCCATAAAAAAGAAAACTTTTGTAAATTTTACACACACATATATATATATATATATATATATATATATATATATATATGTATATGTATATATGCTCGTTCGATCCATCGATTTGTTTGTTTTTTTTTATATATATATGTATATATTATATCATATTACATATATATGCAGATGTAATTTCCTAAATAGTTGTTTTTCTAGGAAAAGAAAAAAGGATAAAAAAAATAATGATAAAAATAAAAATTAAAAAAAAGTATTTAAATATTATTTAATGAAAATAACTCGCTGGCGCGTTGTCCCTGTTCGGGAAGAAAAGAGAAGAACAGAAAAGAAAAAAAGAAGACGTTTTCCACCCTTATTTATAAGTACATATATATATATATATATATATATATATATATATATATATTTTTTTTTTTCTTCGAATAACATCAGGAATATTTATGTTAAGTGGGGTCTTCCGTGAATACTTCAGGCTATGAACAAGAATTATGTCAAAAAGAAAAGAAAAGGAAGGAAGGGAAGGGAAAGGTAAAGGAAAGGAAACTATAATGTGTATAAAGGAAAACATTTTTCCCGCGTTTCCATATATGTCGATTAAAAATGTCGATACTCGCTTCGAGAGGAAACGCATCGGCGATCGACTGCGATATAAAAAGCAAAAGGAAACAAAAAAATAAATTAATAAAAATAAAAATTATGTACATACATTTTTCGTTGTGTTTGCGAGTAAACAGGCGGGTAAAGTAAAAAAAAAATAAATAAATAAAAAACTAAATAAAATAAAAAAAAGAGGAAGAAAAAAAGAGAAAAAGAAGTGTAAAAATAATGTAAAAGACTGTGTTGTTTAATAAATGTATCGTTTTTTCTTGCTACAAGTATAGAGATTTCCTTGAATCTGACATTTTCGTATTGAAAATCATGTTTCTTTACGTTTAATAGAAATTTTTTACAGATACATCGTGAGCCGTGGTTCATCTACGCGCGCCGAAATTATTTAAAAGCGAAAAAGTGACGTATAAAGGGACGAGAGAGTGAAATAGAATAAATCACAAAAGAAAAAAAAAGCAATTACGGCGTACGCGAGGAATCGCATCAACGACCGACTAAAAAATAAAAGGAAAGGAAAAAAGAAGGAACGGAATAAAAATAAAATTAAACAAACATTATCGTGTATGTATTTACGTTTTTCGTTGCGTTTGCGAGTAAACGGGCGTTTAAAAAAAATAAAAAAAAGGAGAGATAGAGAGAGAGAGAGAGAGAGAGAGAGAGAGAGAGAGAGAGAAAAGATAAAAAAAAGAAAAATAACGTAAAAGACCGTGTTGTTGTTTAATAAATACATCGTTTTTTCTTGTTGGTAAAATAAGAGAGTATAAAGTTTCGTTGATCCAGGAACTTTCATGTTACAAATCACATTCCTTTCATTAAGCAGAAATCTCCTCGCGGACATTTACGTGCCACGTATATGCATACCGAAATTAATTAAAAAAAAAAAAGGACGAAAAAGAAACCGAAAAACGGGTAAGCGTAAAAATGGAAAAAAAAAGAAAAAGAAAAAATGGCGGTACACACGAGCAAGAGGAATCGTATCAGCGGCCGACAGCGAAATAAAACGAAACAAAGAAATGAAACATAAAATAAAATCAAATAAAAATCGCGTATATCCGTTTGTTCGGCGCATTTGCGAGTGGACGGACGGATTAACGAAAAGAAACAAAATGAAAAGGAAAAACAACGTAAAAGACTGTGTTGTATCGTTTAATAAATGCGTCGTTTCTTTTTGTTTATTTTTTTCTTTTTTTTTTTTTTTTGTTGATACTAGAGAAACAGAATATGAAGTTTTCGCGTTAAAAATCCATAAACGATTCTTTCGATGATCAAATATTAAAAGAATTGTGTAATCTTTAAGCGGTGACTAAGTCGCACAAAAATATCACACCTTTGATATCTAATCGTAACGTTATTAATCGCATTCGATGTGGGAGATACGCAATATTAGAAATTTCTTTCACGATTTTTCATTCCTATTAATCTGTCGTTACTATCCTTGAACTTTATTTCAAGGTACATCGCGATATCGAAAAAGGAAATGAGATTTTTTTTTTTTTTCTTTTTTTTTTTTTTTCAAAAAAGAGAAAAACAAAATGAAATATCTCATTGATATATGCCACGGAATTGTAATGAATTTTTAACGAAGTAGATACGAATGTAAGGTAAGCTTCGTATTGATCACGTACGCATACACGTGGTAAAACGGTGATCACAAAAATGATTTGTATTATTAGAGATATCAATATATATATATATATATATATATATATATATATATATATATATATATATATATATATATATATTGTTAGAAATCATTCTAAAAATTGTGGAATTACACGAAAGAATTATTTTTCCTCGACGATAAATCTTTCTTATCCATCAATTTTTTCTATAATTATTATTTAAAAAAAAAATGAAGAGAGACAATTGTATTCGAATAATTCAAACTCGAATTGTTCAGACTAATAATAATTTAAAATTTTTGTAAATGATTGATTTAAAATTTTTTAAAAAATACTGATTAAAAATTTTTAAGATACATACTTATTAGAATTACAAATTAATTATTCCTCAAGAGGCAATATATTGCCAATTTATTTATTTTTTTTCCCCCATTCTCGTCATTACAAAAGAAAATAATTATTTTCAAATAACAAACCAAAATTTCGTGAAATTACGCAAAAAATTCTTTCTCAAAAATAAAATATATATATGTAGCTATTAATTTGTTCTCTGCTTGTCATAAAAAAAGAATAATTATTATTTGCGAATAAAATAAACTGAAAAAAAAACAATATTATTATATATGTTAGCATTTAAACCACTTTCATAATCATCGGACTTATATACACATCAGTGCACAGAGTCATAACTCACTTAATACTAGTCATTCATTCGATTAATTCATGAACGGAGTCGGCTAACTGAGTACAGTAAAACGTTTTCCTCGACTAATCGGCTAATAGAGTCACACGGTGTTAGTTGAATAAGATTTTTTGTCGTTTAATCTATTCGACCGTGTAAATGGTTAATAATCGGTCAACTACACGACTGAGACACAACAATCTATATAGGGATAAAAGATTGACAAGAGAGAGACAGAGAGAGAGAGAGAGAGAGAGAGAGAGAGAGAGAGAGAGAGATGGAAATGAAGCGTGAAACGTGTAATAAAAACTTTTATCGCGATGTAAATCCTACATTAGATTCGTTTCTATGCTCGTCTATTAATTGCTTCGAGATAACATTATTTATCGCACTTGCTGGACAAAGATCGTACTCGAATACTTTTTTATTTTCACGAGATAACAAACATTGACGGATCAAGAAAAAATGAGAGAAAAAAATGAGGAAACGTATGAAATTTATTTTGACACGATTTAACAAAGTCCAATCGTTTTATCAACCAAGTAATTTGCGTTGTCGCGCGATCCGATTAGAAGCGCATTCGTTGCACGAATTTAATTAGAAATTTTTTTCCCATAAAATAATATTCCCATAGTTTGTATCTGTTAATGATAATGTGATCATGATAATAGAGAGGATACGAACGAAGTATACAAATAAAAATAAAAAAAGAAAAAGATAATGGAGAGCCTAGCAAAGATTGTTAAGGATAAAAGGAAAAGAATGAAAGAAAACGCTGTTCAAAGGTTAATGCGCGATAAAATGAAACGTTGATATTGGAAAAAAAAAAAGAAAAATAAATAAATCAATCAATCAAACGGGAAAAACGTAAGAGAGCGTTAGAAATCGTCAGAAAACGTGAGAAAACGTAAGGAAACGTAAGGAAACGTAAGGAAATATAAGAAAACGTAAGAAAACGTAAGAAAACGTTTAATTTCGCAACTATTGTTGCATGGTTTGGCGCTGCGGTAACGTGGTGGCGCTAGCGTCGCGATGGAAAAGCCGCAATATGCAAGCAGCGCTCGTATCCAACAGCAAATCTTTAGAATAAAACTCGATGAGTGGTAGTTCTCATCATCATCATCTACCTTGTCGTCGTCGTGGTATCGTGATTGTCGTCGTCGTCGTCGTCGTTATCGTCGCCTTTGTCGTCGTTGTGTCGTCGTTGGTGTCGGTGTCGGTGTCGGCGTCCATAATAATCGGTAGTCGTTCAAACTTGACGAACGTTGCTCGTTTAATTCGACCAACGATGGTGGTTCTGGATCTTTTCGAAAATATATCCTCGGTTCCGAAGCTTTATTATGGAGCTTTATTCGGACTTGGTTTCAGCTTTTATTACCTTTTCGAGGTCGTTAAAGTAAGTAAATCGTTAAGTATTGAGAATTATTATTTTCTTTTTTTTCCTCTTTTCTTCTTTTCTTTTTTTTTTCTTTTTTTTTTACGTAGCATGATTACTACATCTGCTTATATTGTATATATTTATTAGATATGCATGTGTGTGTATATATATATATATATATATATATATATATATATATATGTATGTATCTTATATATGTACTTATATACATATATATTAACTAGGAATTGTCTAGAATCTTCGTGTTCGATATTTTTTTTCTCCTGTCAAACAAACATCTCTCTTTTAATTGTGCGATACGGTAACGCGTTTAAAATTGCAAAATGGATGGTAACGCGCCAATCGCGATTTTGAAAAAAAAAAGCATTAATCTAAGAACAGGGAATATATTCAAATTGGAGAAAAAAAATATATATTCGTTACTTCCTTACTTCCTTACTTTATTACGCTATTACTTCGGTTAGCAACCGTGTGTTTATCGTTCAATGTCATCGATATGAAACATTAATAATTTAGATTAGCATTAAACCCGAGCTTTTCTTTCCTTCGCTTTTTCTCTCTCTTTTTCTTTGTCCTTTCTTCGCCGGAATAAAATGTCGAGAGGTTATTTAACGGGCTTTTCTTTTTCTTCTTTTTTTTCAATTTTTTCTTTTTTCTTTTTTATAACGCATAATAAAAAAATAAAATATAAACAATTGCAACGCTCTTGTCAATGTATTTTGTTTTTCGCGTGCAACACGCAACGACGGATGAGGGATTTGTGTTTCGTGTGCGTGTGTGTGTGTGGCGTGCGTGCATTCGCGCGCGTTTGTATCCGTACAGCCGGTTCACGCAGTTATTAAATTATTAAACTGATAATAATAATAGTAATAATAATAATAATAATAGTAATAATAATAATAATAATAGTTATAATAATTTTAGTAATCATTTTTTATTTAATTAAAGAAAAAAAAAAGAAAAAAGAAAGTGTCGCGATTAATAAAAATTCGATCGTTTCTCTTAAACGTTATTTCAATGATTATTATTAATAAATTATTATAAATGTAATTTTGTAACAATTCGTAATAGTATTATTATTAATATTATTTAAAAAAAAAGAAGAAAAATATAATAAAATTACAAAAAAGTATTTTATTCATTATAGTATAGTAATAATTTCCTCTCATCGATTTTCAACCGACCCAATCGATTCTCAAGGTTCACATTTACATTTTTAACGAATTTCTAGCATGTCTTATTTATTTATTCATTTATTTATCTTGCCATGCATAACTTAAGAAATCGAACAATGTGTTTTTTCCAAACGTTATACGCATGAAACTATTTTTCTTCTCTAATTTTTTAACAAAAAAAATTTGTTTTCTTTTTCTTATTTATCCATATCTTTTTTTTTCTCTCTCTCTCTCTTTATCTATCTATCTATCTATCTATCTATCTATCTATCTATCTATCCATTTACTCATGCATGAATAATATTGGAACGTTAATATATTACTTTGTGTAGACCCCATTGTTGGTATGCGCCAAAGGGCCCTTTCGTTCCTTCTTAGAAGACCACGTGACATTGGTGAAAAACAAATTTTGGCCTACCCTATGGTGTTTCGAATCACGAGCGCAAACAGTATTAGCAAGTATCGTTAGGGCACGTGTATTACCAGTGATTCATTACCGCAGGTTTGTCTTATATATAATAACAACAACAACAACAAAACAATAACAATAATAATAATAACAAGAGTGAAAGTTAATAATCGAATATGAGAGAGAATGTTAAAGAATTAGAAAAAATTTGAAAGAGCGAGGATAATGATGATATTGATAAAAATGTGAATTCACTGGGATAATATATAATGTGAGCCGTTTTCTTTGAAAGCGATGTGTCCATTTTCGACAAAAAGTTAGTTAATGATAACAATAAATCCAATTTGCTATGAATTTTTTCCCAAGAAAAAACCCTTCAAAATTTTCATGTTGTCGATATAAATTTACGTAGGTATTGAAATTACAAATATAATTACTATGAAAGTGGTGTAAGTTCACTTTCCGCGAAGATGTAATATTTAGTTCAAAAATTATAATACATAATTTCTCTACTTCATTTTTATACGTGCGGCAACACTGCTAATGACATCAAAATTTTTGTTCTTTCATCAGAATTTTGATACTTACCCGGTTTATTGTAGGGTATAAAACTTAGTAGTGCGTTAGCATTACCCGAAGAAATATTGAAATAAAGCCTTTTTATTTTTTATTTTGGACATATTTAAGACAAATTTCATAAAAAAAAAAATTCGTTCGGTTCAATCGAAAACACACATTTAATATTTCATAAATGGTATGATTTCCACTTTTTGTTGACTTTAAAAGTGGCGCATAAGTCCCTTTGAGGTTATCGAAAGTATACATTTCATTTAATTAATACTTTAAAAACAATCGCATTATAAACTTAAAACAACTTAATATTTAAAAAAAAAAAAAAAAAAAATGAGCGCATTAACCTATATACCGATACTTTTCAAAGCAATCAAATATTGTACAAACCCTCCTTAAATATCTTCGTATAATATAAAACGGACTTAAAGGGTTTTCGAAGTAAACGGCTCATGTAACGAATGAATCTCGTCGAATTGATAACCCTTGTGCGGAATATATTCCTACACATTTTATTTTCCACGCAGAGAAATTTTCACGTTGTCCGATGGCGGCGAGGTGGCCTTAGATTGGGCCGAGGAGAACTGTCCTACTACATCACCGATTGTTATCATTTTACCAGGTCTTACCGGTGCCAGTAATACAGAATATATCAAGTGTCTGGTATCGGCCGCCAAGAAATCACGCATAAGATGCGTAATATTCAATAACAGAGGATTGGGTGGTGTTAAATTGAAGGTAATAAACGGAAAGAGAAAATATAAATAAATAAATAATAATAATAATAATAATAATAATAATAATGTTTATTCAAAATCTTATCGAACGAACTCTCTTTCGTTTGTGATTTATTAAGTTTACAATAATCAATCAGTAATGACAATTCGTGATATAATTATTAATAATAAAGTCCAACCAGTACAATAAACACGTACACACACACATACACACGCACGCACACACACGCATACGTACATTCTTACATCCATGCATACATATACACTCGCACACACCGTATACCCCGGCAGTTCTATTTAATACAATTTCATTAACGTTAACTCCCCGTTACGAAATCGTTCTCTATTGAGCAGTTACCATCGCGTGACACTATCTTGTAATTTGCCGTCGACCCGTTATTCTCGTTTAAGGCTCTCTCTAGTATCGACACGAGTTACAACGCTAACATTCAAAATGACTCGATGTGTCATTTGAATGAATGATTAAATGACAATGTACGCGGGTACATACGTACTTACGTATCATAAGATAAACGATAAACTTATTTATTTATTTATTTATTTTTTCATATATGTATGTATGCATGCAAATACGTACGTATGTGTATACGTATGCGTATGCGAAAAACGTTGATAAAAAATTGACATGTTCATTATCGTTTTCTTTTCTTTTATTCTTTTGTTTTTATTTTTTTTTCATTTTTGTTCTTCTCTCTGTTTACTACTAACAATAGACACCACGGACATATTGTGCCGCTAATTGCGACGATCTGGCAGAGATTATCGAGCATTTAAAAAAATTGCATCCTAATGTTCCCCTCGGTGCAACTGGTATTTCAATGGGAGGGTAAGAATATTTATCTTCTTTTATATATGTGTGTGTGTGTGTGTGTGTGTGTGTGTGTGTGTGTATCTGTATCTTTCTTTCTTTCCTCGTACCAATTAAAAAGGTCAATTAAAAATTAATTCTATATTGTCTTTGTTAATAGGAATTTTTGCATTATTATTCTCGTATATATGGGCGTGTATGTCGTGTGTGTGTGTGTGTGTGTGTGTGTGTACATACATACATACATACATACATACATACATACATAAATATATATTGAATTATATTTCAGATTGATATTAGGTAATTATCTAGCACAAAACGGTGAAGCTGCGAAAGATAAATTAAAGGGATGCTTTATCATCTCAGTGCCTTGGAACGTATTTGCTGCGACAAAAAATATCGAAGATAATTATATTAATTTGATGTTGAACAAACATCTGGCCAGTAATCTGTGCCGTACGGTTAAAAAATATTATACCTCTTTGGAGACTGGCTTGGAAAACGTAGATATGAATGACGTCTTACGTGTAAGTATAAAATAATAATAATAATAATAATAATAATAATAATAATAATAATAACAAATGCGATTACAGGAAGAAAAAAGACGAAAAAAAAGGGAAAAAATATGACCCTCGTGTCAATTATATTTTCGTATTTACAATGTATTCAATAATTTCAGAGTCAAACCGTAAGAGAATTCGACTCGAATTTTACGACCAAACAATTCGGTTTCAAAGATGTCGAGGAGTATTATCAGAAAGCAACGTTACACGACAAATTGCATCTAATGGAAGTACCAGTCCTGTGCCTTAATGCGGCGGACGATCCATTTCAACCGTTAGAAGGTAAGTGAAAAACGAATTAACGAACGAACGAACGTAGCAAAAGAATAAAAATAAGAATAAGAAAGAAAAAAGAAATGAATAAAAAAAAAATTAAGATAGAAATCCGCAACTATTTATCCGTGTAATTAACAAAATGGTTTTTTATAACGTAACGATTATTATCTTAATTCGTAGCAATACCACTAAACGAATTTAGCAAAACTGAAAACGTCGCCATCGTGGTAACTTCGCGCGGTGGCCATATTGGATTTCTCGAAGGTTTCTGGCCAGTAAAAGAGGAACAATACATCAGCAAACTGTTTTGCCAATATTACACTGCACTATTTACCATTGGTATGGATTTACTTTCCCATTAGAAAAAAAAAAAAAACCAACAAAAATGAAGAAATTTTTATGACATCATCGAAGAGTATCGTCGATGCAAACATTTTTATTAATTATTCGAGGCGATCGATCGATCGAGGTGGTGTGTGCCATTGTAAGTTATTATTTTTGTCTTATGTTTTCTTCTTTTTTCTTTTAATATATTTATGTACATATATATATATTTTGTATATACATATATGTACAGATGTATGCATATATATAAATATAAATATATATATATATATATATATATATATATATATATTTATATATACGATACATATGTAGATATACATGTATACACATATAATATATATGTATATCAAAAGAACTACAAGTTACACGACAATGATTAAAACGCGAACAATACATTCCTAAAATAAAAAAATAAAAAACGGGCGAATAGTTGTAGTATTATCATTAATATTCATAGATTGCATTGTATGCGTTATAATTACGATTTGGCCGGTCGAAGAAAAATCTCATTATACATATATACATAAGAATATATATATATATATATATATATATATATATATATATATAAAGTGATTATTTTTCTTCGAACTTTTTGACTATGGTCATCTGTACGATAGTGTTCTCTCCGTATGCGTATGCATGAAATAATTTCTTCGCAATACTTTATTAGCAAGTAAATAAAAAAAAATGTAAAACAAAGTAAAAAGAAAATATTGAAGAACAAATCAGGGCACTACAAACAGAAGAATAATGTGAGACACGGGAGAGACATGCGCATCTTATCTTTCATAAAAGTTTACGCAAATGAAGTGGTTTTTCTTTTTTTTTCTTTTTTTTTGTTTTTCACCGCCGACGAATATATTATATATCACAAGTAATAATAATAATAATACCTGAACCCCCGTAATAATTTTAGAAGATGTACAAACAGTAATATATAACATTTACATACGTTATAGCTTGAATATTAAATTCAATGCTTGGACGATGAACGATAATATGTCTGTGTTCTCCTCGATCTAAAAGAAACAAACAAACAGAAAAAAAATTCGAATGTTTATACGATTGTTATTAACAATATTACGTGTGTGTTGACGTAGATTGAGATTTAAATTAATAAATAATATTACTAACAACTTTAGTGGTTGGTTTCCCACCGCCATGGCCAGCCTTCGTGTCTATTCTTGCGAGTAATGGATTTGTTTGATTTGGTACACTTCCAAGCGTATATTGTAATGTGGCTATGAGCTTAAGACTATGTAACGGTACAACGCGGTCATCGTGATCGGCTGTTAAAAGCAAAGTGGCTGGATATTGGGAACCATCTTCCGGTATCTTGATATTGTGTAACGGCGAATATTTAATTAAATTTTCAAAATGCTTTGGATCATCTGAACTTCCATAATCGGAGACCCAAGCAGAACCGATCGTAAACTTATGAAAGCGTAACATATCCATCACACTGAAAGATTATATTATTAGAAAAAAAATATTATAAAAAAAAAAAGGACACACATTTCCAACTTAAGCATGTAACAACCACTTTTGACACGTTAATTGCCGTGAAGGAACATTTCACGAACTTCTTTTTTATTTTGTTAAACTTTCAAAAATCTTTCGAAGATTTTATCTAATATTTAGAAAAATTAAATAATAAAGAGAGAAGGAAGAAAAAAACAAAGAAATACAATGTAAAAGTAAAATGTAAAATGTATGATAATAAATTCTTCTTTTATATCCTTTATCGATATATTTATATGTAAGAAGTCATAAAAAAAAAAAGATAAACTAAATGAATATATATTGGGCAATAAACGTGTCAATATTACCTTTTAATAAGAACGAAAATAACCTACCCAACTTGTGCGATAGCAGCACCAAATAAACTTGGTCGCTGATTTATACAAGCAGCTACCAATAATCCACCATTACTTCCTCCTTGGATAGTTAATTTATTAGATGTAGTATAGCCATTGTCTATAAGATACTCTGCTGCACATTGAAAATCATCGAATACATTTTGCTTATTGAATAGTCGACCACCGTTGTGCCATTTTTCTCCATATTCTCTGAATGATAAAAAAAAAAAATAATGATGTATGTATATAATAATATAAATATCAATAATATATTTAATTATATTGTCAATTACGTATTCTTACCCTCCACCGCGAATATTTGGAATAGCAAGGACACCATTTAAATGTTGGACAAAGACAAGCCTTGTTACACTAAATACCGGTTGGACACTAACATTGAAACCACCATATCCATATAGTAAAGCTGGCATAGAATTGTCCAAAACTGCGTCCTAAAGTGCATTTTTTGTTTTTATTTTATTTTATTTTATTTTAATTTTTTTTTTTTTTTTTTTTTTTTTTAAAGACTCGTTGAGGTATCAATTACATTAAAAATACTTACACTTTTCATAACAATAAACATAGGAATTTGAGTGCCATCTTTACTAGTATAAAATACCTGGGACGTTTTATACAAACACGGATCAAAATTTTTTACTTTAATTTCACGATATACCTAAAAATAATAATAATAATAATAATAGTAAATAAATAAAAAAATATGTCAACATATTGAGAAAATTACTCCAATAGGCATATCCAATATACATTTATTGTTAATACTAACTTTTGGTTCGTCGTCATTTTTAAGATCAGTCGTGTATATGATTCCGGGCGTTAAAAAGGATGTGAATTGATAAAATATTTCGGAATATTTTTTATCACCCGAAAAACCAACTATCGTACCAACGTCTAGTGGAAACGTTCTAAGAACTTTTCCGTTTGCTAAACTATGCAATTGCAAAATATTCTGAAAATTTATATAAATTAATTTGTAGACAAGCATGTTTAAATTTAATAATCTAATATATATGTATATATATTTAAATGCACTAACTTTAACATCTTGTATGTAACAGGCAACAAACTTATCCCCATCGACTGCAGTAGCCCAGTCCAAAACGTTATCAGGATGTTCAGGTAACAATTCAGTCCATTTATCTTCTTTATAATCTAGCAAATCTATTGCTATTAACTTGAAGTTTGGTGCATTCTTGTTTGTACGAAATATAGCTTTGGTACCGACATTCGTCACGTACTAACAATAAAATAATGATCATTATTATCATTATCATTATCATTATTGGATTATTAGTGTAAATAAAATGATCATATTTTTAAATTGTTACGCCAAAAATGTATTTTACTAACTTCATAATCAGCTTCGAGTTTATCAACAACTTGCGTAAGCGGCAATAAACCATCTATTTTAGAATCAGGTTTGAGTTCTGTGAAGTACACTAGATTATCACGACAATCTTTCACTGGTGTAACAATTAACCACTTTCCACAATCAGAAACTTGCGCTCCTCTAAAGAATTAGAAATAAATATAAAGAATTTCTCGCTTTAATTAATCGATTGCATGTAAATATATCCAATGTTACTCACATCCTCCACAATGGTTCTTCTGGGAATTCTACTACGACCACATCCTCTGACTGTGGCGTACCTACACGATGATAGCACAGTTTTTGATTCTGATCGTCTTGCGTTTCTAATCCATCAACTTTCCCTTTCTGATCACGATATTGTCCATAAAAGACTCCCGCATTATCATGAGTCCAAGTTAATGGTGAAAACTTTACTCTTTCCAATACCTCAGGATATTTTTCACCTGTATATAATTAATATACAAGTTAACAAAAAAATTACAAAAGGAATTACATTTAAGCGTATCTTAGAATTAAAGGAACATTCACCGTACCGGTATTCGCATTGATAAAATGTATTGTATTCCAATCTGAACCACTGCTGGATAATCCATATGCAAAAATACTACCATCCTCGCTAAATTTGCTAGATGATATTGCAACGGTGCCATCCTCGGAAAGAGTATTTGGATCGAGAAATACTCTAGGTTCGCTATCCAAGGTATCTTGTACATATAACACGCTAAAAAGCGATATCAGTCGTTAAGTAAAAATCAAAACACGCAGAAATAGAAATATTTCTTTATAATACCTCTGATTTTGCAAGCCGGTATTCTTGTAAAAGTAGTATTTATTTCCATGTTTGGCTGGACACATATATTTAGGAAAATCCCACAATTGTTTTAGCCTATCATGAATATCCTGACGCCATTTGCACGAAGATAAGTACGGTTTGGTCAATGCATTTTGCGCTTCGATAAACGATTCTGTTTCCTGTGAATTTGGATCTTCTAACCATCTGTATGGATCGCATATCTGTACAATCAATATAATTCGTTAGATAATACAAATATTTACTTTCGTTTTGCTTAGTAATGACATCTCGCGTTCAACACATATTTAAAATATTTTGTTCGCTATAAAATATTTCAAATATATTGCTAAGTATGAGCTTGAATATTATCGTATAAAAATTAACTTTCATTTATACTGGAAATTTTCATTAGCATATATTTACAATACAAGAGATAAAGATATTCTGCCAGTCATACTGATAAAATTCTCTTTGTTCGGCCCCTACGAGGAGTCGTCGATACAAAAGTATACATATTTATTATTTTCCAGAAAGAAGTCGAATTTATTGAAAATAAAAGGGAGAACAATTTATCGGAAACATTCTTGGATAAACGAGCTTACATCGAAATAAATAAGAATTTTTCGAAATGCGAAGAATTGGCATAGTTGGAACGGTGAAGAGGAGAAAAAAGAGAGAGACAGAGAGAAAGTGAGAATTTGACATAACCTTTAAAATCAATTAACGGAAAATGTGTACTAACCTCAACACCGTGATATTTTTCAACTATAGTTTCATCACGACGAGCTACTGGATACTCCAATTTTGTCATTATTGCTGATTTAATCTTGTTCCTTGGTCCGCGATCGTAAGAAGCCTAATTGTGCAGAAGAAGTCCGTGTAACGATATTAAGAGAATAAGGAACGCAAGAAGAAAGGAGAAGATATTCGAGAGATAAAGAGGGTGGGAGAGATAGAGAGAGAGAGAGAGAGAGAGAGAGAGAGAGAGAGAGAGAGAGAGAGAGAGAGAGAGAGAGAGAGAGACGGAGAAAGTGAGAAAGTAAGAGAGAGAAAAAAAGAAAGAAAAAAGACAAAGGTTATATAGTACGTTTATATTGTTTACTTCGTTTTAAATCCTTACTTGTGGCGTCTTAGAAAACAATGAAATACTGATTAGACGTAAGTTAGGAGAGTTTAGCGTATTTCTTAAAACGTTTCTGTTGATCCCTATGGCACACTTAAAAAGCTGCATCTGAAATACGTTTACTACTAAGAAGGATGAACACACGCACGTACACACACGTAGGTGTTTTAATCTTATAGTATATAAAAAATATTATTGCTATCGATTTATAGGGACTTTCTTAGAAATGAAAGTACAACTTTTTCGTTTAAATGACAAGAACGAATTCATCGCGTTATATCGTAGTACGATTTATTAGAATCTTTTCTTTTTTGTTTTTCTTTTTTATTTTTAATGATTATTCGGTGAATCAATTCGATCAAATGTTCGAAAAGTTGATTATTTTCTAACTACGAATTTTAATACGACAGAGAACATTCGTTCTCGCATATCGATATATAACAGAAAAATTATTCGCTTGATGGTAACGATAGAAATTCTATCGGCAAGGGCGATATTGTTTATCGGATTTAACAAAGGTTAGATAAGACATGGGTTACGATTAGGAGGGAAGACATATTGAATAAATAATTCGTTATGGTTAAAAAAAAAACAAAAGAGAGAAAGAAAAGAATAAAAAAAAGATGTAAAAAGAAATATTTATGGCCAGTAGGAAAATAATTTACAAAAAGAAATTCTTTTTTCTTTCCTCTCTTTTTTTTTCTTTTTCATCTGACACATACTTGCATACATACATTGGACGATCGCATTACAAATTGGTAGAGAATCCAAGGGGTGTCCAGGATGAGAGTAAAGAAGATATATTGTTCTTATCCAATGGCCTTAATTGCCCCCTCTTAGTAGCTTATGATAATAATTGATACGTAAACGTGACTATATGAGAAATGTTAGCCAGCCAATAGGAATTAATGGCATAGCATTTATACGTCGTATCTCGGATGGCCATTAACCTCAACGACTGGATTATAACTTTTATTTCTTTTAATAAATTCGTACGATATTTACTTTTCCAAAAGCGACTATTATTTGATATAATTGATAACAAGAACAAACAATGTCCCTCTTTTTAAATTATTTCTCAGAATTTAACGATTAGACCTTGATACGGTCGATAAGGAAGTTTTAATTGTTATCGACGTTTATTCTCTCTTAATTATTAAACTGATATACGCACGTGCGTATGTGAGTATATGTGTATATATATAAACGTAATATGTTTATGCAATAATGATACATGTATTCGTAAACAAAAATATTTTATTTACGATTACGACCTATATTTTTATTTATAATCGATAATTATATCTAAAATTAACGCGCGAGGATTAATTCATTACTTTGATAATCAATATAAAACAGAAATTTATTTATTATTTATCGTTCCCTTAACGCGAAATACGTATAACAATCGAGTTAGAAATTTGTTTAGTTCCGAAGAATACAGGCTCAGTTCTTTTCTATATTGGTTGGACTAAAAGTCCCTAGACAATTCAAAAATTCCATGAAATCGTTCGCCCCCTCTTTCGTTCACTTCTCAGGTTATTTTCTTTTACAGGTTTGTGAAACTACGAGCTCAAGTAAGTACGATACTGCACAGTTTCGAAAGAAGTTTCGATTGACATTTAAAGTCATCTCAACCACTTTTGACCTAACCTGTATGTATATACGAGTACGCGCGTTTCTATCGCGTAAATTATATTAATAGAGAAATACTATGCATACGCTGTGCGTACGCTTAATTGCACAGGTAATTTTTATCGTTTGAGTTTTTTTCGGGTTGCAATTTTTTTGGTTATAGGAGGGCGGAGAAAAAATGCGCGGGAAAAATTTAATTTTCTTTTTCGTAATCATGGAGCTTCTTAGTAATTATTAAAACGAACTTTAATATCGCGGAAAACATAATCGATGCGTGTCAAATGAATGCGTATTGATAAAAACGGTTAATGCGTATGGTCGTTAAATTACGATAAAATTGTCGATAACGTGTTGTTCAGACATAAAGGGGGAACGACAAGTGAAAACCTGAAAACGAGCGAGTAAACAAATAAATAGATCCGTGTGCAAAATATGTTTGAAAGGAGACAAAGTATGTTGGAAGGGGAAAAAAGTTATTTATGGCGACGACGATAATTTTCATTTCTCTTACTTTTTCTTATTGTTTTTCCTTCTTATTTTTTTTTTTTCCTTTTTCGCTACCACCGGTTATCAAATATTACTTTTAACAAACGAAGTCCTTCTACTTGTTATAAAAAAAAAAAATGCATACGTGTAAATCGATGTCAAGAGAAAATTAATAAGTTTTAGTAAAACTTGTTAACATTATATACATGTATGTGTGTGTATGTATATATATTTTTATTTATATGTACAATTTATATATTATTATTATTGTTACGTATATAAAATTTTTATACAGATTGGGCCAAAAGTTTCTAGGTGACTTAAAAAAGCAATTACTTTTTCAAAATTATATCCATACACACACACACACAATCTATTTTTAATTATATAATATATAAATATGTATATATATATATATATATATGTGTGTGTGTGTGTGTGTGTGTGTATAAATTTGTATATATAAAATTAGTATATACGGACAAATTTAGCTCATTCAGTTTGATATATGTACGTATATACGAGATCTAAACACAAAGAGATTTATATATCATATTAAAAACTCGAACGAGTGAGATTAGCGATATCTCGAAACTCGAATCTGGAGCATGCCCTTCTCTCTTTCTTTATTTTGTATCTTTTTATTTTATTTTTTTTGTTTTTTATTAGATTATATTTTTTAAAAATTTCCGAGTTGTCTCGCTCGAGAAATAAAATATTTTCTCTCTCTCTCTCTCTCTCTCTCTTTCTCTTTCTCTTTCTCTTTCTCTTTCTTTCAACAATATTAATAAATATGTTATACATTTAATATTAGTTGAATGATATACATATTTACAACGACGACTACGATAAAATTTTTCATTAAGTTCGTCGTAACATCGATCGATCTGAATAATATAGCGTTCGCGATTCGTAGAGATTTATTCATAAGTATGCAGAAAAAAAATGCACAATGCAGGTGTGACCGATAAGAATATTTATTTATAAATTCGCATGAATGCGTCCGCGCGCACCCGTGCGTGTAAACGGAGACTTTATTTATATTTTCATGTTTGTCCGCGCATTATCGTACAAAAAAATTTTCCTTCTCTCTTTTTCTCTCTCCTCGCATCGTGTTTTTCAATTCGGCGGCGATAAGAACGCGAGGAAGCCACACGCGAATCTCCAACGAAGTTTTATCTTTACCTCTTCTTTTCTATTTTTTTTTTTTACTTTTTGTTTTCTTCTTTTCTTTCTTAATCCAAGAGAAGAGGATGCACGAACAAGGGCAAATCATCTGAAAGAGCAATAATCGACAATTTTTACGTACGTAATACAATAATCTTCTCTTTATTCCATAATAAAGTGATTATAAAAATTTTCCATTATCAGTGTGATTGGAAAAAAAGAGAGAGAAAGAAAAAAAACACGAGATCTCAGTAATCTGAGAATAAACTCGCATGATCGAGCGATCCAAACGTCCCGTGGATCCAATCCGATATTATCAAATTGTTTTATCTTATATTTCGACGGTATTAACCGAACCAATAATAGTTACAATCCTGAACTGTCGATCTGCGCGATGTTGGAAGGGAGGGAGGGAGATAGATAGATAGATAGATAGGTGGGAGAGGTGGTAGGGGTGGGAGCGGGTGGACGGGTGGTAGTGACGAAACGAAAACGAGAAGATGGCGTCAAGTACAATATCACGCGTAGGTCAGCTGTACTTTGTGCTTCGAACTCAGATAACCTCTTTGCGTGTGTTAAAAGACCTCTTCCCGTTTCCTTTCCCCTTAACTTTTTAATGCCTATGGAGGAGGGAGGGGGGAATTACACTTAATATAACGTCAAAAGTCGAACGACGATCGACCAGTATTCGCCGAGAAATTCGCCAGCGCATCGAATTCGAAGACATTCGTTTCTATATCTCGCGTGTAATATTATCAACGACGAGAAAGAGGGAGGACAGACACATTTTTTAACATCTACATATAGATATATATATATATATATAAAGAGAGACAGATATATTATAGACAAACACGCCGTTCTATTTCTATTTCTGTTCGATGTGTGACAGTAAAACACAACCGTGACTTGCTTGTCTCTCTTCTTCATTTTTTTCCCTTTTTCTCTCTTTCTCTCTCATTGTCTGTCCCTTTCTCGCTCTCTCTCTCTCTCTCTCTCTCTCTCTCTCTCTCTCTCTCTCTCTTCCATTTTCGTTCTTTTTCTTTTTTTTTGTCCTTTTTAACGAAGACGCGAGTGACGCGCGCATTACACACATACTATATATATATATATATATTTATATACTCATTATATATATATATATATATATATATATATATATATATATATTTATATATATATATATATTCAAAATTTAGGCGCGAAATCTAGTGGCAGTGTTAAATATATCCCAATAGTCAATTTGAAAAAGATTGAAAATTTTAATTCTTTCAATCTGTCAGCACACGGAGGAATGCAAAAGGATTGTCGAGACTGTTTGGGTATCCGATACCGCATCAACAGTCTGGATCAAACGTGGAAGTGGTTACATCAGACCATTGCCCTTCACGACTATCTAATATCCATCACGGCGAGCCAATCCGACGTCTCGAGACATACAATTTATTAGAGTAGGAAAGAGAGAAAGAAAGAGAGAAGATAAAGAAGAAAAAAACGAAAGAAAATAATTTTTACTCACGAAGAAAATCACATTACAAGGCTGTTTTCTGATCTCACTTCCTTGTCTCGAGGTAATATAATATTAGAAAAAGGAACAAGGAAAATAATAATAATAATAATAATAATAAGAAATAGAAAAGAAGACGTTGATTTGGCCTAAGACTGATAAAAATATCGTCGGATTGGACTCCCTCCAATAACGTAGTAAAAAGAGAAGGAAAGTAAAGTAAAAAAAAAAAAGAACGAAAAAAAAAGAAAGGAGGAAAGAATAACCAAGTAGCCACCATTTGTGTTCTACCTTACCGATCGTCGATAATCAAGTTGAACAGTAGATAACACGGAGTTCCTCTCTCTCTCTTATATGCTCCATCGATAAATCGATCGATAAAGTCACGTGAACGCGAAAGCGGATAAAAGAGCGGTGGTGTGTGCACGCGCGCGCGCATTAGAAAGAGAGAGAGAGAGAGGTGTGTGTGGGGGAAAAAAAATGTCTCTGATCAGTAAGTGCGGTAAGATCGCCGTCGGTAGGGCTGTACTTTGTTGTCGTTTAAAAACAATCGACGTAAAGAATTTGCATCCAAGACGATCGTCGAGTTTCAATGAGAAACGCGGACAAAACGTCAACGGTAACGATATCATAAGAAAGTCAGTATTCGTATCGCAATCGAACGATGTATTCACTAATCTTGCATTGGAGGATTGGCTCTATCGTAATTTTGACTTTACGAATCATCATGTATTGCTCTTGTGGCGTAACGATCCGTGCGTCGTAATCGGCCGTCATCAAAATCCTTGGCTCGAGTGCGACACGCGTATTACGGATAAACGTGGTATTGCTTTGGTGCGGCGTAACAGCGGCGGCGGTACAGTTTATCATGACAACGGCAATCTAAATCTGTCATTTTTCACGCCCAAACAAAGATATAACAGGAGATATAATTTGGATATTATTACGAGGGCATTGTATCGGGAATGGGGATTGAAGGCTGTTGTAAACGAACGGGAGGATATTGTCGTCGAGGGACGATATAAAGTATCCTTTGATGTAACGTATTGATCACGATATCTCAAACTCTCTTTGAGGCTTTCTTTCTTGGAGACGTTCCAAAATTCCACCCCCTTTTTCTGATTTTTCTCTCCTTCATACGGTAGTGTTTACTCCCTTTTACCGGCACTAAATTTTATTCTATTCGTTTCTACATACGTCGTATTACACTCCGTAAGATCTTTGAACCAACCGCGCATGTGCATGAGAAGTGATTAATATTGCACCGTTCAGAGATAAGATTATTGTGTCTTTTCGCTTTCTGCAAATTTTTATTTTTTTTTTAATTTTTTTTTTTATTTTTATTCTATTTGTAATTTCTTTTTCGATCGTTCGCTAGTTTGGCGCGCTTGTCCGTGCGTCCGATTATTTCATTATTCCTTTTTAAATTATATATCATATATCAGAATTGGTGCCGCGCATTGTATTCCTAAAAAAAAAAAAAAAAAAAAAAAAAAAAAAAGGCGGCCATTTTAAAACGTCTTCCAAGAAATCGAACTTTATCATTCGCCAACGTATGTATGTATCCTTGACTATATTATAACTCAGGTATCTGGTACAGCAGCCAAATTGGGACGACCCAACGCTTATCATCACTGTACGCTCTTAGTTGCATCTAATAAAACGTTGCTGAGTATGATTCTTGAAAGAAAAGAGGTAATTAAAAAAGAAAAAAAGAAAAGAAAAAAGAATTCCGATATATCTATTTCATATCCATTGAAAAGATCGTTGTCTCTTTCTTTTTTTTTTTTTTTTTGATTTTTTCTCTTTATCTTTTCTTTTTCGATCGATTTTACAGACTGGAATTAAAACGAACGCTACAACGTCCACCCGTTCCCCTATAAAGAATCTAACGGAAGTTAATTCTAAGGTAGAAATGGATAAACTGATAGATACCCTTGGTTGGGAGTATTTACGTACAAAGCCGCTTGTCCTCGAAGACGGTGGTTACGATCACATACAAGAACAAAAAGGATTTCAGTTAATTAATCCAACTGAGGATTGGTTCCCAGGTAATGTTTGGACTTCTCATTGCGCTATTGACAATAGTATTTTATTAAAACGAAAGAACGAACGAACGATTTCGTAAATGTCGAACGTTGTTATTTTAGGTATAGAAAAATTGAGGGATGAATTTAGTTCGTGGGAATGGATATACGGTAGGACACCGGAATTTTCGGTAACGAAAACGTTCGATATGCCGGCACCGAACGGTAATATATATCGGCTCAATTTAACATTGGAGATAAAAAAGGGTATAGTGGAAGAAATCAGGATGAGTTTGCCGGCCAATTTGGCTTCCCCCGATTTAAATCAAAACGCCAAAGTATTCACGAATCTACGGGGCATGAGATACGACAGCGACGTCATGGACAACGTAATAGCAATGATAAGCTGCAAGAATTTCGCTGAGAACATGTCGCAGAATACAAAGAAGACGAACATGGTCGCGACGCAATAATCGATCGTGTTTTATTCCTTCGAACGAGATCCCAAGAAGCCAATCGTCGATAAGATAGATGATGAAGGACAAATGAAGGGATATATCAATTATCGTTTATAGATAACGTGTTTCCTATGACATCACATTTTATCTAAGATTCGCAAGCCTACTGTATTGTAACTGTATTTTTATTTTATTTTATATGTTTCGCTTTGTTCTCTCTCTCTCTCTCTCTCCCTTATTTCGTTTTGTTTCGTTTCATTGTTCCTCCCTGTAAAGTGTAAAGTGTATATATATATATATTTTCTTTTTTTCTTTTTGAAAATCACATCACACGTTTATCATATATTTACAAGTCTCTTTATTGTAACCACATTCTTTATTTTATTTTATTTTATATCTTTCTTTATTTTTCCTGTTATACCTTCTTTTTTTTAATTTCTCTTTTTCCTTTTTTGTTGTCGTTGTCGTTTCCTGTAAAGTGTATTATAACTACTTGTCATAAATTTCACAGTGTGCATATATGTATATATATATATATATTTTTTTTTTTTATATCACATATATTATAACGTTATAGAGATAACGTATTAAATAAATAATTCTACCATACATTTTACACAGGAAAAATAACTTTAAGACTAGATATATCTTTTAATACTTTCGATCAGACGAGCGTTATCTCTCTCTCTCTCCTTTTCAAATTTTCACTTAACTCTAGCCAGATTGTAATGCATTCAAATCATTCTCATTTCTACGTTACATCACTAAAGAGAAAACAAAGAATTCATCTTTTATTTATCATTATTATTATTATTACTATTATTATTATAATTTTTTATTTTTTTTTTCAATCTTTCTTTTTCATGGAGTCATTGCACGGCGAGCAGGTTAAATTGACTTTATTAATTTGCCATGCGCATTATACGACGCGTAATATAGTAGAGTCCCTTTTCTTTGCGTTTCTTTTTTTTTTCCTAACGTTACTTCGATCACGTACCGTATCCGGCAGTATTGTTATTTAAATTGGAGTTGCGGCTCTATAAAGTCCCGGTCGTAGAATAACGTCACGATACGGCGGCGGAGGAGTACCTGGACAGGATATTGTTGTTTGACTTGAATCGAACGTAGGCTCCGTTGCGACGTGCCATTGATTACGAAGTAGGAAAAGTCTCTGTGGATCGTCGTTCGCCGTGCGGCGTTCACGATAATCGTTTTCACGGCAACAGTATATGATCCTTTTCAAAAAGCAGACATAACAGACAACCATACTGGTGGCGCAACCAAGCAAAAATCCCAATATTAAGAACCAATATGGCGATATCTTGGTGTAACCCTTGCGAACGTTTTGCGAATCGTTTTGCGTCGACGATTTCGACGTATTATTCGAATCATCGTGGCATCTCGTAACTTCGTTAAAATTCGTGTAACCCTTGGACGAGGCCGTAGGATTCGTACGAACTTTTGTATCGATCGATATCATCTTCTCGAATCTCTTCGTTCCCTTCGTCGTTCCATTGCAAATCGTATCGTACTCGATTTTCCTCGAACGAAGATCGTTCACGAGATCGTACATAATGCCGTTGCAAGACCAAGGATTTCTGTAACGATATTAACGAAGGAAAAGGTTAAATTATTATTGTCATGGCCGGTAGGGTAAGGCAGGTAAGGGTAAGGCTGATGACCACCTTCCCATAGCCGATCCTCTTTACGACATTTAATTTATCTAAGCAACGAACGGATTCTTTCAATTTATAATTGGCCGATCTTTTATAACGTAATAAAAGATCCTTCGCGTTTTCTTTTTAACCGTGGCCCGTCGTCGTCGGTTAATACAGTTGATAGTCGGAACTAATGGAACATATTATATAGATAGAGATTCTCGTACGTACATGCGTGCAGTGCGTGCGTGCATGCATACATATATACATAAATTGATGCATATTATATATATGTATATATATATGATCAAGACGTCAACGTACCCTTCCAATGATACTTTATTTAAGGATCGCAAGGGCTTGAGGACAACGTTATCTAGCTGAATCATCAAGTTGTTTGTAAGATCGAGGTATTGAAGATGAGTCAGTCCGGTGAACGTGTCCGGAGGTATGTGGCTGATTTGACACGAGTCGACATCGAGTTTCTAAGTAAACAATTCAGATGGATCACTGGTAAATCTACACCTCTCGATAATGATTCATTATTCTGGAATAATATTATCTCTTCGAAGTTATGTTATACATCCCCACCCCATACCCACCCCACCCCAGCCCCCGTAACATTTACCGTCAACCATGGACATTCGAGCTTTGGTACGTGTATGTTAAAATTGTTCCCCGATAATTTCAATATACGTAAGTTCTTCGTCTCGAGGAATATATCCGAAAGTAGATAGTAAAGATAATTTCTCGATAAATCCAATACTGCCAATTCCGTTATACCAGAGAATGCTTCTAGGCTGATATCGCTTATTGAATTTTTCGACAAATTCAAATACCTCAGATTGGTCAAGCCTGCGTCCTGAAGAAAGAAAAAGAAATTATACACTTGGTATTACGTCGTTACGGGGCAGGAGAGGGGGCGGGGGAGCAGAGGGACGTGGGATGCGGGAGGGTATAATTAGGAGAAAAACGTAATGAATAGAGAGTATATGAATAGAAATGTAGAAACGAAGAGAGAAGGAGGCAAGATGAGTCAACCAAAAATAAAAAGTAAAAGAAAAACGATAAACCCCCAACCCGACGAAAGAAGAAAATCTCCCTCCCCCGACCCTTCCCACAAAAAAAATAAGAATAAAGAATGTGAAAAAAGTCATTCCCTCCTTCGAAACGATGAAACTCGATCGAAGCAACGTCGAATGATGTATCTCGCGACTACGAAATTGTCAACATCATCTTCGACAATGATAATAATCAATATACGCGAATATATATATATATATATATATATATATATTCATATATATATATATTCATATATATATATATATATATATTCATATATATATATATATATATATATATATATTCATATATATATATATTCATATATATATATATATATATTCATATATATATATATATATATTCATATATATATATATATATTCATATATATATATATATATATATATATATATATATATCGCACGCACGAACGCACGCATGCACGCACGCATACTTACGGCAAGTTCGCGCTTTCCCAATGAGGATATCGTATTGTCCGATAAATCCAAAGCTTGTACAAGATTCGATGTGTCGGTATGAATACTGTAAAGACGTCGTCCGGTGCAACTGGCGCGTATCAATCCGTACCAAATGTCACAATCGCATAGTACCGAGCAAGAATAATCGGCAATAACGAGACCCTTTGGGATAGTGGTGATCGAGATTATGAGGATCGCGAGAAAACGCGAACTCGCGATTATTCGGACGTTCATATCGTGTTTCACGGTATATAAAAGCGTAATACGATACTTTGTTGTCTCATTATTACGGCTCGACACGATTTCTATCGCGATAGTGCGCGAAAAGAGTGAACGCTTTTAGTGGCTGTGGCACACGCGAGGAAAGGAGCAGTCGCGACAGAAACGTAATCTTATCTCTTTCGTTATACCGCTTATAACGTATACATCTATAGATACCGTACACACGCACGCACGCACACACACGCGTACAATGTACGCGTTGATAGATGACATGTATTGGTGTTGAACCAAAGACCTCTCCCAAAATCTTTTTCTTTTCGTTTATTATCGAATCGTTCAAAATCCAAAATCCATTTCAACTTCGACCATTTTCTCTCTCTCACTCTCTCTCTCTCTCTCACTATCTCATTCTCATTTTCATGCTCTCTCTCTCTCTCTCTCTCTCTCTCTCTCTCTCTCTCTCCTTTGTCCCTTTCGAAGCTGTAATTTAAAGAAAAATATTTTGACGATGCGAAACTCGGAAAAAAGGTATGAAAGGGATAGAAAGAGACAAAGAAAGAAGGAGAGAAGGAGAGAAGAATGAAAGGTGAAAGAGTAAGTGAGAATGAGATAGAGTGAAATAATGGAGAGAGTCCCTTCTCTGTCGTCATTAAACCTGAAACGTTTCTAGGAAGATCATTGTCGTGAACGTAGATTCCTACGACGAGCTACGGCTCGTTCGTTATTTGCACGATGTTTCCCGAGATCATTCGAGATTGTATCGAGAAGTAACGTGCTTTACGAAAGAATAAAGAGATCGAATCTCCAAAAAGCGTTTAAAATGGTAATTTGAGCGTTTAGGTCGTTAAACCGTTATCGTCAAAGAAAGTTAAAAGAACGATGGAATGATTGTCATGCCCATGGTTATCGTTCGTCTATGGTATGGGACGTGAAAACAAAATTTTCCATGGTACGTCGAAAACACCTCGGTCGCATTCAATCTTCCCGCCATTTTTATCAAGCACGTATATATCGTACGCATGCATATATATATATTCATATACACACGTGAGAAATGTACATATGTGTGTGTGTGTGTGTGTGTCTGTGTATTTGTATTTTTACGTCACAGTCCACTCGCAACTCGAGTGATAGAAAAGAGAGATATTCTTTTTGTCGTACGTACTCCCCCATAATACCATCATCGTTTATTTGATTTCAAGTACATTTTCGCGCGATTTCGTCACTGACGATCGTCATCGCGAAAAGCGTTTCGCCGATTTGACTCGCCCACGCCTTCGCGTCGCGAGGAATAGAAAATAAAAAAAGAAGGAAGGAAGGAAAGAGAGAGAAAGAGAGAGAAAGAGCGAGAGAGAGAGGGAGAGAGAGAGAGAGAGAGCTATGATGACGAAAGCAACGATAAACGGTATGGCGTAGGACGCGTACGGTTATGGTAGGGGAAATTATACCGAGTCAAATCCGTTGGGCGGCGCTAGTGTCGTTCTCGGTCGAGCGTGCCGAGCGCGTTTCTGCGTGTTCCTCCGATAAATATATACATACATATATATATATATATATATATATATATATATATATATATACATATGCATCTATATAAATACGCAACACGATCCTAACGTGACGCATTGTCACGGGGGGAGGGTGGTGGAGGCGGGAGGGGACGGGGATAAACTAAGCTAACGAATCAAACGAAACAATGGACGTGGGAAGAAGAAGGGCGGTGGAAGGAAAAGGGAAAGGAAAAATAGATCGAAAATTCTTGCACCCGTTGAAATCGAGAATAAAAAGAGATAGTTTATTAGATTTCGTTGGACTAACACGGAAAATAAAAAAGAAATATATATATATATATATATATATATATATATATATATATATAGAGAGAGAGAGAGAGAGAGAGAGAAAGAATTTGGTGATATCAATTTGAAAAAGCGTCGATATAATGAGAGCCTTTATGGGCGACGGTCGGTTAAGAGCATCTCTCTCTTTTTCACCAAGTCGAATGGCGCGCGAGTCGTTCGTTCTCTCTCCTTCTCTCTCTCTCTCTCTCTCTCTCCCCATCTATCTATCTCTCTTTCCTCTTCAACAAGCCGTCCTCGTTTCGTCACCGGCGTCGACACAGCTGATGCGCCGTCTACGCGTACGCGATGGCAACAGCTGATCGAGAAATCCATATAGTTTTGGACTAAGTATTATATCGATATGGAAATATTTAAACCGATCGTCTTTCGTTTAATTTCGTTTCGTTTAGTTTCGCGTTCACATTCGCAAGAGGGAAAATGTTTCACGGCAATATGAATTATTTTCAAGATTTCCCCGGAGTCTTGATTTTCGAAAGTTTTGCTCTACGATGGTTGTGAGAGACAAGGAGGAGGAGGAGGAGGAGGAAGATGGAGGGGGGATATGGGTGGTAAGGAGGGACGGGAAGAGGGAGGGAGTAGTAAGGTCTGGAGAGTCGAGACAGGAGAGGAGGACCAAACGCGTTGTGAACGAAGAGTAAGAGTAAGAGTAACAGTAACAGTAAGAAAGGAAGAAAGATATATATATATATATATATATATATATATATATAGAGAGAGAGAGAGAGAGAGAGAGAGAGGGAGAGAGAGAAACAGAGAGATAGAGGAGTGAGAGAGGGAGAGGTCGAGAGGTAGGGAGGTAGGTAGGTTGGTAGGTAGGTAGAGAGAGAGAGAGAGAGTGATGGAAGAGCGAGAACGGGAAGGAGCGAGGAGGGAGGGGTGGTTGGTTTTCGTTATGGGGGGAGGAGGCACGGTGATCGGAGGGTCTCAGTCAGTTAGCGCGAGAGAGCAAAAGTAGTTAGATGGAACGAGCGAGGGAGGCAGTCGCACCGCGTTCCGGCCTTTCCCCCGTTTCTCGCTCCCATGTCTCGGCCAATCGGAGTAAGTAGGTCATAGCTGTCGGCCAATGGCGTATCGCCGGCCGGTCACGTGCCTTTGTTGTTATCTATCAGCTGTTTTTCCTAAGGGGGAGAGGGAAGGGGTTAGGAAGGCGGGTGGCCGGCCGGCCGGCGCAGTGAAAGCCGCACGGTTCCGTCCGTCCTCAGTCCTTCCCGGCCGCTCAGCTGTGCGTCACATGTCAGACGACACCGCGCGAATTTACCATCGTATCGTGATAATATAAACTCGCGATCATCGTCGCCGTCTCGTATCGTCAGTGTCGTCGTTTACTCTTGCGTCATTAGAGTAGTACTACATTGATAGTACTACTATTACTACTATTGTTATTATTGTAGTAGTAATAATAAAAATAATAATAATAATAATAATAATAATAATTATTATTATTATCATCGTCATCGTTACCACCACCATAAATATCTATCGTCATCGTTATTACTATTCTTTCCTTTTTCTTATCGTACTTTTTTTCCCCCGAAAGATCGTACGACTCTGTTGTTTTCCTGAAAACTTTTCGAACCGGCTCCGCATATATATATATATATATATATATATATATATATATATACATACATGTATATGTATATGTATACCTAAATGTATATGTACGTATATAGAATCGTTTCACTCGATTTTTCCCCCATAATATCAATTTAATCGTAAGAGAAGTCAGGAAGCGCGTAGTACTTCGGACACACGAGCACGAGAAGTTTTAGTGGCGAGTAGCTTCCACGTATTATGCCGTCGTTGGTTAGGCGCAACGAGCGAAAGTACATAGACGCGAAATCGATCGCGTGGTGCCGGGAACATGAGGACGGCGTGACGAGGAACATTGACAGCGAAAGCGGCAACGGCATCAGTAGCAGCAGCAGCAACAGCACCACCACCACCACCACCACCACCACCACTAATATCAGCATCAGTAGCAGCAATAACAGCAACAGCAGCATCAGCACCGGGATTAGCAGTACCATCATTAGTATCAGCAACAACAACAACAACAACGACAACGACAACAGCAGCAGCAGCAAGAGCAGCAAGTGCATTGACAAAAGCAAAGACAACAGCCACAGTAATAATAATTATAACAACAGAGGCGATAATAATTATTATAATAATAATTATTATTATTATAAAAAAAATAATTATTGGACGGACGACGACGGTATATCCCGTGACGTCGTCGCCGTTTTCGTCGTACTCGTCGTCGAAGGAAAACATTATTACGCCCGTCGTCGTGGCACCGTTTAAAGGGCCGCGTGTGCGCGCGCGCACGCACGCACGCACGCACGACGCACGCACGACGCACGACGCTCGCGCTCGCGCCCGTGCCCGCGCCGAACGCCGGAGAACGCGTCCTCGATCCTCGAGTATTTCCTCCTCTTCCTCTTCCTCCTCCTCCTCCTCCTCCTCCTTTTCCTCCATCTCCTCCTCCTTCTCCTTCTCCTCCACCTCGTCTTCTTCTTCTTCTTCTACTATTATTGCATTGTCTATTGGCATTGGTACGCGCTTCCTCGTCTAACCAACGTATTTTCATTAAACGTAATCGATCGATCTCGAGTCGATCGGGAGCCGATCGTTTATTTAACATTATGCCGATCGTGTGCTCGTAGCGCGACTCGTTGAGTAAAATTTTTGAAATACGTTCGTGTAAAAAAGAAACTTGTTTAGTTCGACGAGTGAAAGAAAGAGAGAAAGAAGATAAAAAGAGAGAAGGGAGAGAGAGAGAGAGAGAGAGAGAATAAACGAGAAGAGATAACGAAGAAGGAGCGTGTAAGAACGAGACAGAAAGACAGAGAGAGAGAGAGAGAGAGAGAGAGAGAGAGATAGATAGCAAGAGAGAGAGAGAGAGAGAGAGAGAGAGAGTGAGATACAATAAAAGAAGTGCAAGGTCTCGGTGAAGTAGGAAGAGAAGAACGGAACGAAGTGCGCAGTGGTGGTATTCGTGAGGCCGGGGAAGGGGGTGCAGTGGTGGGAACGGGGGAGGAGTAGAGGGCAGGAGGGAGGGAGGGAGAGGCGGAGGTGCGTCAAACAGAAGGCGGAAGGGTGGACGCCGTGGTTCGCGCGAAGACTCGAATAAGTTGTGTGAGCGCGTTGAGCCGAACGTGAAAGAGAGAGATAGAGATAGATTGAGGACGTAAGATAGACAGTGACAGAGAAAGAGAGAGATATAGAGAGACAGACAGAGGCAGAGTGAGAGTGAGAGAGAAAGAGACAGGTAGTGCGTTTCGTGAGTGTGATATTATAAGAGAAAGATATAATATACATACATATATATATATATATATATATATATATCCATTGATATATATATATAATAATAATAATAATAACAATAATAAGGGAATTAGAGAAAGAAAGAAAAAAAATAGAAAATTATAAAAAGGAAGGAAAAGGAATAGGACGAATCAAGTTCTTTTTTGTTCGTTCCGTCGTTTAATCCGGCAGAGTGGAGAGAAAAAAGCTCCGAGCACGAATAATGTCGACGGGCAAGAGACTGGCGAAGCGTAGTATAATAGGTACGAGGGTGTGCGCGCCCGGTGAGGACGGTAAATATTATAGCGGTGTAATACACGCCGTTAAGACGCCGGCGTCGTCGGCATCGGAGTCTGGTTTGAGTATAACACCTAAGACACGGTACTCCGTGAGATTTGACACGGTGCCCGGTGGCAGACCACCGAGTCCAAGTACCGAATATTCCGACCGTGACCTCATAGGACCCGGATTTGGTTCCGTCACAGGCGCCCGTCTCGTACCAGGTCAGAAGGTTTACCTAACCTACAACGGTAGGGAAATACAAGCGGAGGTCACTCAGCACCGTGAACATCTAGACGAGGTTGACGTCGTCATCGCACCGAACGGACAGGAGGTGAGTTAATTTTTCCTCCCCACAATGTTTTTTTTTAATTTTTAATTCTTTGTTTTTTTTTACACACACACACACATATATATATGCATACATGTTCGCATTTATATTTCTACTGGTACTAATCAAGAGAAAGAGAAAGAGAGAGAGAGAGAGAGAGAGAGAGAGAGAGAGAGAGAGAGAGAGAGAGAGAGAGAGAGAGAGAGAAATCTTTTTATTGGGTTCGTTTTCTTCTTTTTTTTTTTTTCCATCAATAATAGCGGGGTTTTAACGTTCGAGCATCGGGAGGAATGTGATTTTTACAAAATCCGCATGATATATATATATATATATATATATATATATATATACATCTCTTCGTAACGTCACGTAATTTCCCATGATTCCCATTACCAATGTAAAAAGTGTAGCAGGTTTTGATTTGATTTAATTCTCGTACATAGAGAAGTAGTAGGGATGGTTCGTTGAGGGTGGGTTGGGGGACGGGGGTACGTGCGCGTGTGGGAGGGAGGGTGGGACGAAGAAAAAAACCCGATCGCGAGGAGCGACGAAAAGTTTCGCCGGACGAGAGATCGTCGCCGGTTTTTCCCGGCGAATTGATGCGCGTTCCGCGCATGCGCGGGCCGCGCATTGCAGCGGCGCATCGAGCGATTCTCTCTCTCTCTCTCTCTCTCCCTTCTATGTCTCTCTCACCTCTCTTTCTCTCTCTCTCTCTCTCTATTTGGTTCTATCACTCTCATTCGATTCCCCCGACGCTTTTCTTCCATTCGGAGCTTCCAAAGAGACGACGCACCAGCGATGACAGCTCGGACGTGCGCGCTCGATCGCCAGCTAAATCCTTTTCGATCCTTTTCTTCCTCATCCGATTACCGTTGCGTGCGTGAGCGAGCGAGCGAGCGAGCGAGCGTTGTGCTCAGGAGCGCTCACACACGCACACGAGAAACAGACACGTTAATTGGTTTGTGAATCCCGTTTAAATATGCACGGAAGTAAATATTGTCTTATTAAGTTGTAATCCGACGGAAATACAATAAGGACAGGAAGAAGGCGGTGGGGTTTGGGGGGGGGGGTAGAGTAAAAAGAAATTGGGGAGAGAAAGGAACGGGGAGGGAAAGAGGAAAGAAAAAGGAAAAATACAAAATGGGCAAAGAAATCGTGAAAAGATAAGAAAGAATAATAATCCTTTCCTTCGCGATCATCGATTTTCTCTCTTATTAGAATCGTTTTCGTAGCTTTTGCAACGTCACAGAAGAAACCAACACGGATATGTCACGGTCTAAAGGCTCAAATTGTCATCGTTAGATACTTAACTCTCTCTCTCTCTCTCTCTCTCTCTCTCTCTCTCTCTCTCTCTCTCTCTCTCTCTCTCTCTCTCTCTCTCTCTAACGTCATGTAACTTTCATATTACGCGCTTATAAATGTATATACATATATATAAATATATATATATGTGTGTGTGTATGTATGTATGTATAGGTTAGATATTTCCATTTTTTGTCTTATTGCATTTCTTCCTCTCTCTCTAATGCTATCTAACATTAAAATTACGAACTCATAGACATAACCTTGATTTTAAATCTTTTTCAACAATATTTTTTTATATAAAAAAAAAAAAAAGGAAAAAAATTAATTCTCCATATTCAAAGATCGATCTTTTGTATCGAATATAATTTCTGATATTTACTGCTATGACTAATTGTATATGTTTAATTGTTGAAAAAAAACAGAAAAAAACAAAAAAGGGAAAATGAAAGAAAAATTAATCGATTATCTTAAAAATGGGAAAAGAATTTAATTGTCGATTGATCATCGTCGTTCGACAATAAATCGTTCGACATATAAATTTTTATTATTTCATCACTTTTATTACTATAATTACGTTGATTCCTACAATATAATTATTCTAACATATTTATGATCGTAAATAATTAATAGTTGTGTATTTTTAATTTCATATTATCATATACATTTAATATATGAATCATAAAATTTATACTTTATATTTAATTAATAATAGTAATAATAATAATAATAATAATAATAATAATATTAATAATAATAATAATAATAATAATAATAATAATGATGATGATGATGATGATGATGATGATGATGATAATAATAATGCTGATGATAAATATATTTAATATTTAATCTTATTATTTATAATTTAAAGCTATCAATCCTAATGACAATAATAATAATAATAATAATAATAATAATAATAATAATAATAATAAATAATAAAAAGTATTAATAAATAATAACGTATTAACGTAAATTCAAGTTAGTTGGTTCCCAAATCGTAAGGTAGATATAAAAATAAAAATTTTGACCGGTGTACTTAGATCGTACGAAAAGAATCGACGTTGATTTCCATCACCACCATCACCATCACCACCACCATTACCACCACCATTACCACCATCATTACCACTACCATTAACGTCATAACTAACACTTGTTCAACTCCCATTCGACTTTTATCAGCTTTGTCTCTGATTCGCACGCGCACTGCATCGCGCTGCATCGTATACACATACATATATAAGAACTCCATCCAAAACAAAGCATATAGAAGGTAATCTATCTCTGTCACTCACTGTCTGTCTGTCGGTCTGTCTGTCTGTCTGCCTCTCCGTTTCTCTGATGATCTCAGATATAATATTCTCAAAAGTGTTAAAATAGTATCAAAGAGAGAGAAAGGGAAAGAGAGAGAGAGAGAGAGAGAGAGAGAGAGAGAGAGAGAGAGAGAGAGAGAGAGAGAGAGACAGGGATCATTTAAAATCGTAAACGTCGATCGAAGTTACTCGTTAATTAGAACTTCGAAAATCCCGATGATTCAAAAAAAAAAAAAAAAAAATTAAAAAACAATAAACAAATAAAAAAAGTCATCGATGTAATCTCGCAAAAAAAAAACGCGAGTAAGATTTTTCCCGAGTAAAATTAAGCCCCTCAAATTGAATTTATTCCGTTTTATAACTTTCTTCCCCTTTCTCATTCATGATCACAACACAATATTCTCAAAGTCGTTAAAACGGTATCAAAGAGAGAGAGAGAGAGAGAGAGAGAGAGAGAGAGAGAGAGAGAGAGAGAGAGAGAGAGAGAGAGAGAGAGAGAGAGAGAGAAAGAAAGAGAGAGAGAGAGAGACACATGGATCGTTCAAGATCACATGAGTTGATCGAAGTTACTAGTTATTTAATTGGTACTTGGAAAATCCTGATGACCACCCACCTCCTCTCAAAAAAAAAGAAAAAACAGAAAAAAGAAAGAAAGAAAGAAAGAAAGAAAGAATGAATTGATTCAAACTCGTAGGAAGCATGAATTTTTCCAATTTAATATTAGGATAAGATTAGGATAAGATGACGATGTAGGAAGAAGAAGAAAAAAGAAAGAGAAGAAGAAGAACGAGAAGAAGAAAAAAAAGAAAAAGAAGATGATGATGGCTGTATATTATCATCTCTCTCTCTCTCTATCTCTCTCTATTTATCTATCTATCTCTCTCTCTCTCTCTCTCTCTCTCTCTCTTTCTCTCTCTCTCTCTCTCTCTCTCTCTCTTTCTCATTCTTTCTCTCTTACTATCCCGGGCGTGTGCGTGCCGTTAATCAGAAAATTTAATTTTCGTGACCTCGTTCCTAAAGCGGACCGACGAGCGTGTGGCCCATTTACATCGTGCGCATGAGCAAGCCGGCCCGTTCCCCGCGGCACTCACGGGAACGACAAGAGTAAGAGAAGTAGGGACGAGGAGAGGTTATGGGTAGGAGGATGGTTTTGTGGAGGAGGGTACGGGGAGGAGGCCGGCCGGCCGGCTGGCTGACTGGCTGGCTGGCTCGCTGGCTGGCTGGCTGGCTGGCTGGGATTTTCTTTCGTTCTCCTCTCCTTGCTAGCAACGGCAATGTGCGCTGCTACATACATCCTCGTGATGTAAGCGCCGCTTGAAACGACGAAGCGCGCTTTCGACTTTCGACTTTCCCCACTTCTCTTAACTATACCTACCTCACGATGATCACCACCTCTCTAATGTAAGCTTTGATTTTATGTACATATACATATACGAACATACGCTTGTATATATGTATGTATGTATGTATGTATGTATTTATGTATGTATGTATGTATGTATGTATGTATGTATGTATGTAAGTAATCGAATGAAAATCGAAGTTCATATCAGAAAATATAGTCATATAAATATACGCGCGCACATATGTGTGTGTGTGTGTGTGTGTGTGTGTGTGTGTGTGTGTGTGTGTGTGTGTGTGTGTGTGTGTGTACATATATTTATATATTCGTACACACACAGGCACACTTATATTTATATATAATACATATACATTTATTTATTTATACATATATTTGTTTATATGTATTTACTGTATATGTATGTATATATATATATGTATATATATACATATGTATATATATATATATATATATATATATATACGTGTGTGTGTACGTATGTGATCACAAGTAGCGCTTAACATTTTCTTATATATGTATGTACGTATACAAGTTCTTACTTTAAATCTATTATCTTGTTTCTCTCTCTTTGCCTTCTTCTTGTTCTTTTCCTTGATCTTTTTCTTCTTCTTTTTCTTCTTCTTCTTTAAACAGAAAACTTTGTCTAAGTAAACGGTATTTTGTACAGGCAATAAGTTACTAGATATATTTTAACGAATCTATTACATTCTTTTTCGAGGTTCTTTTCTTTTTTCCATTTGTTTTTTCTTTTTCTTCTTTTCTTTCTTTTTTCATTCTTCCGAAATATCGTATTAGTCTAGAAACTTTTGGCACAAATCCGACTATCTAACTAGCATCGTTCGATATTAAACAGGGACTTTATACTTTGATTTTAAAAGAGAGATAGATAGATAGAGAGAAAGAGAGAGAGAGAGAGTGCGAGAGAGAGAGAGAGAGAGAGAGAGAGAGAGAGAGAGAGAGAGAGAAGGAGAGAGATAATATCGATGGTTTGGGTTTAGGAAAGAATAAACGTACGTACGTATCTTCGTTCAGATTGTTTAGATTTTTTTTTTTAATAGAAAAAGTATAAGACACTTCGTTGTCATTTAATATTGATTCGTTCGATCGAACGTTTCATTAATTTATTTATTCTTTCAATATTCATTCGAGAATAGTTCGATATTAAATTGATGAATTTGAAAGAAATATTAAGAACGGTACGTTATTGATGAAAATAAATGTATCAATTTTTATGGAAGAAAATAAATAAATAAATAAATAAATGTATATATATATATATATATATATATATATATATACATATTCAAAATTTGAAGCTTTATATAACTTTGAAAACAAAGTAATTATTTTCGTCGTACAGTTTTAATGAAATTTGTTGAATCGAATGATCTGCTTTTCGTATAGTATAATTGTTTATCAATGACACTGTTTATAAATATTATGTAGAAATTATTGATATACATAGACGAATACTAATACACACATACACACGCACGCATGAACGGACGCACGCACACATGCACGATAAAAAATCTCATTTGGCAGCTTTATTGCTGTTTGTAGTGATAAGAATTAAAAAAAAAAGCAATCGAGTTTACTCACGGTTCTTACTCTAGAGATTTCTCTCTCTCTCTCTCTCTCTCTCTCTCTCTTTCTCTTTCTCTTTCTCTTTATATATATATATATTTTTTTTCACCCGGTATGTGGGTGCATTATTATAAATCGTTGACGATGGCAAACCAAACGTTTAAAATTTTTTTTTGTATCGAATTTCTACGTCAGCAAATATATATATATATACACATATAAACAGATAACACACACACACACACACATATGTACATATATTTTTTACATACATATATTCGTTTATACATAAAAATATAATATATGTATATGTATATATATATATATATATATATCTTTTCTTTTTCCTTTTTTTTTTATCGAATCTTATATACATATAAACAAGATAGTATATATAAACATATATATGTATATATATTTTTTATATACATATATACATTTATACACAAAAATATAATATATGTGTATATATGCGCGCGCGCGCGCGCGTGTGTGTGTGTATATATCTTTTTTTCTTACTTTTTCAATAATTTCTGTAAAGGTACAGCGACTTTGGCACAGCGGGTGGTAAACGTTGTACGTATTTACGCATGTATACGGGTATCGCGTAAAACGCGCAAAAGGGGGATATAGTAAAAGCGTGTAGCGTGTAGCGTGTAGCGTGTAGCGTGTAGCGTGTCGCGCTTGGTCAGGCGTGGCAAGGAAATATATCCACGTTTTGCTCTCGATACCGCTACGTGGGCGCGGCTAGATTTGTAAAGGAGAGAAGCGTACCGTACTACGCGCCATACCGCGTATACGTACTGCGAAAGGAGGAACGAACGCATCGAATCAAATTTAAACGCGATTTCTTCCTACTTTACCAATTTCCTTTTTCTCATTCTTTTTCTTCTAATTCTTCCTCTTCATCGTCATTGTCAACGCCGTCATCATCATCATTATCATCATCATCATCATCATCATCATAATCTTCTTCATCATCGTCATCGTCGTCGTCATCTTCCTCCTCCTCCTCTCCTCCTCCATCATTTTCCCCTCTTTTTTTTCTCCTCTTTATTTTTTTTCTCTTCTCATTTTTCTTATTTTTGTTTTGTTTTCTTTCGAACGTAGTTGTGAGATCACTTGGAGAACATCGGTTCCCAACCTCGGTCACATATGCTTGGTGTTTTAAAGGGGTCCGTGTTAAAAAAAGAAAAAGAAAAGAGAAGAAGGATCCAAAAAGGAAGAAACACAAAGAAAAGAAAGAAAGATAAAAATGCAGAATACGACGAATAATTTTTTGTATCTCTCGAAAATTAGCTAGCGAAATGATTCGATGAAATCGTTTGCTGAGTGGCAAGGTGACGCGTATAGAAAAATGGTTGAGGACCACGCTAACGTAGAGATTTGATGATGATGATAATAATAACGATAATAATAATAATAATAATATTAATAATAATTTAAAAGAAACCTTTTCGTTTTCCATCACCAACGATTTATAATAATATATATATGTATGCATATACATAGAAAAAAAGGAATAGTTCCTTTATATATATACATATATATATACATATATATATAGTCTGCAAGGTCGGGAAGCCTTCGATAAAAAAAAAAAACGCTACACACGTTATTGGATAAAGATTGTAAAAATAGCTGAGGGCATAAATAATAAATGTTACCTTTGAATATTCATTCAATATCATTACTACTAATTCGTCGAACAGTTGTTTGATGATATATTTTTTATCACTGAATGAGTCAAGTGTAACCATCATTTTTTCTTTCCTTCTCTCTCTCTCTCTCTCTCTCTCTCTCTCTTTCTCTCTCTCTCTCTCTCTCTCTCTCTCTCTCTCTCTCTCTCTCTTTCCTTTTTCTTTCCTTTTCTCTCTCTTTACGAAATTAATTTTCGTCAATAGAGAATATTTATTTTGATCTTTTCTTGGTATATAATAATAGAGAAATTTATATGTTACGAGATTTACGAAATTTTGTTACACACACACACACACACGCGCGCGCGCGCGCGCGTCGAAAGATTAGGAATATTCTAATCTTTCTGTACACGTGTACGCACATTATAATACATACCAACCTGTGTCTTAATAATTAGAAATAGATAGATAAGTAGATGGAGAAAGAGAGAGAGAGGGAGGGAGAGAGACTGAGAGAGACGAAATGAATGAAAAAAATGTCGAGGCAAGGGAAATGGAAAGGCGATTTCGCTCGTTATTGGAATCAAGTAAATTCCAAGGATTAAAAGAGATAAATGAACAGATAGATTGAGATCAAGAGAAAGAAAATGATCGAGAGGGAGAGAGAGAGAGATATAGATATAGACATACTGATACAAAGATGTAGAGTTAGTGTTAGAGTTTAGAGTGAGAAAGAAAGAACGAGAGAGAGGGGAGGGGGGAGAGAGAGAGAGAGAGAGAGAGGGTGGTTGGAACACGACGGTAAACCGTCTATAACAGGTACAGGTGAGAGCCCCAAGTGGAACACACGCGTTAACGCAATATCTTTTCTACCTCCGTTAGGCAGCTCAGGCGTGACCAAGCTTCTATTTCGTGGTAACTTTACGCATAAGAGCGAACTTAATGTAAAAAGGGAACTGGATCTTTGCGCGATTATATATATATATATATATATATATATATATATATATATATAGATGCATATATATATATATATATATATATATATATATATTATTTTTTTTTTGTTTTTGATGTGAAAGATTTATATCGAGGGTAGTTGAAACGTTTTCTTTCTATTCTAATCCATTCCTCCAAATCAACAACGATCCTCTGTTTCGTCTTTCTCTTTTTCTTTTCCTTTTTTTGTTTAATTTCAAAAAAAAATATATATATATATATATACGCATTAATAAATCGTTCTCCCAACTCGTGGTATCCGGTTATCGTAATTCATTGAACGCGGAGAACGACGGAGCGTCAAAGTGAAAGAGTATAAAGCTTCGTGATCGTTCGATCGAACGTAACAAATTTTGCGTAAACAAAAAAAAAATTGAAGAAAGAAAGAAAGAAAGAAAGAAAGAAAAGAAGCGATAATTTACACGGTAAAATTGTGGGAATCCTGATATCGTCGAAGATAAAGAAAAAGAAAGAGAACGCGAGTAAGAGCGAGAGAGAGAGAGAGAGAGAGAGAGAGAGATAACATATCGATTAATTGATAACAATTTATAATTAGACTATAACGTTATTATTTATTAAAGTAAACAATCTCACGAGCGAGCAGGGGATAAGAATTTTCGAGCGAACAAAGAAAATGATGTTTGCCCTGGGTCCTACGTTTCTCTCTTTCGCCAAAGATAGATCGTGATAGAAACAGAGAAAAAGAAAGAAAGAAAGAGAAAATAAAAGAAAGAAAGAGAGTCTGGAAAAGAGATCTCATTTAGCCGGCTCATCGACGGCTGTGTCTCGCACGCACGTCCTCGCTATGTACGGTCGCCAACGGAAATATCCGGGCCGGCAGGCGCATTCGAAATAATGGCCGCGTTTAACGGTGTCACTGGTCACCGGTGTACGGGTGCGAACCGATTGAGCAAGAGGTACGCGCACTTCGTATACGCGCGCGCGCGCGTATCCAAAGATAGATAGCCCGGCGACCGGCTGACCGAACTTAACCGGCTCCGACGTTTGCATTTCTCTTCTTCTAATCTTTCATCCGTCTTCTTCTACTTCTTCTTCTTCACCATCATCATCATCATCATCGTCATCGTCACCGTCGTCGGCGTCTTCGTCTTCGTCGTTGTCGTCGTCGTTGTTGGTCGTCGTCATCATCATCTTCTTCTTCTTCTTCTTCTTCTTCTTCCAGTTTAATATCGTCGTACATGCTAATGCGTATGTGTAGGTGTGCCTGTACATGCGTATGAGGGAATATATACGGGGTTTGTAACGTTCGTGCGTGTCCTCTCTGCGAAAATGAATCCGCGCTTCCTCTTTTCGCGTTTCTTATCGAAAAATATCAAACAGAAGTAGGCAAGACGCGATAATGGTAGAGCCAACAAATTTTCTTCCGATTTCGTTCTAATGGTAGAGCGAAATGCCGCGAAGCTATAGCGTGCTATTTACTTATTTATTTATTTATTTATTTTTTTTTGCTTATAAGAAACGTTCATCGTCTTGATTAATTCAATTGTTAATCGATTTAAGAGATTTTCTCTCTCTCTCTCTCTCTCTCTCTCTCTCTATTCCTTTACGCATCATAAGTAATCAATAAACATAGTGTCTATAATATGGTAACAAAGAGGTAATGAAGGACAAGGCAATGTTAAAAATCGATGCGTGGGATGCAGATACTCCATTAACTGACGTATGATGGATGACGACGGTAAGGTTTCGCACTTTTGGATCTCGGGCACTTGAACGGGGGAAACGCGATCCCGAACAATTTGCCACTCAAAACTGATTGAATTCGAGTATACGAGGAGTATGAGAGGAGATGGACGAAGAGCTGAGAGGGTGGGGTGTGGGCGGGTAGGGGAGGGGGAGGGAGACGTAAACAAGAGAGAAAGAAAGACGATGATGATAAAAGCCGAACACGGCGCATCGCAACGCGACGACGAGTGACGCGTCGTCGAAAGTCTCTTCATACAACACAGATGATGTGTGTGCGTGTGTGTGTGTGTACAGTTTATACATGCATATATACGTACGTACGCGTACGCGCGCTTACACACACACACACACACACACACACACACACACACCTATGTAATATATGCGTTGCTCTCGCAACAGTAATTGATCGACCTCGCTTTATCTTCGACTTTCTGACGCTTCCGGTAAATTGCCGGTTCGCCTTATCTCCTTAAGATGCCTCTCTGCGACTTCTCATTCTCTTTCTTTTTTTCTTTCTTTCTTTCTCCTTTTTTCTTTCTTCTTCCTTTTATCGTTCACCTCTTTATTCTCCTCATTGTCAATCAACGCAATCAACGCAATCAACTTGTTTTATCGACGACGTTCTTCGTCTAACGTTCTCGATTTTTTCTTTTTCTTTCTTTCTTTCTTTTTTGATCTTTTTTTTTCTCTTCAGACCTCGGTTCCTCTCGGCCACCATCCATACGTCCGTTTGTTCTCGTATCGAAATTATCGTCGTTTCGCAAAATGACTTAGTTCGTACAATTCGCGTGTCGCGCGCTATCATGGCCGACATTCGGTCGACTCTAACCTAACATCTGCGATCAATGGCGCGTTGATGTTCGTCTAACGCGTCGACAGGTGGTCGGATTCACTCTTCCGAATTCAAGGTTACCACGGATACGTTCCTCTCGCTCACTCTCACTCTATCTCTTTCTCTCTCTCTCTCTCTCTCTCTCTCTCTCTCTCTCTCTTTCTCTCTCTCTCTCTCTCTTTCTCTTATCTCTCTGCGGCTGAGAAATTTTTAACAAATTTCGACGTTTACTTTCGTACACTCGCACGGCCGACATTTTTTTTTTTACTTTTCTTCCGCCATCTTTTTAATTCTCACAATCTGTATACACGTCGTTCTGACAATAATTAATCGATTAGTAGATAAACAATATTTAAAATGATAAACAATCGATAAAAATGATTGAGATTGTGGAAGATTGAATTGTGTATATCTCAAATATTTGTTTTCGTCATATAGACACACCCACCCACACACACACACACACACATATTTTTTTTTCGAATAATTTTGAAAAAATTCTTCGATTTTTCGTTCTTTTCTTTTCTTTCTCTTCTTCTTCTTCATTTTTTTTCAACGTGTTTCGATCGTTGAAATTTGCTCGTTATATTCGCGCATCGCGCTACAGTACACCGTAAGAGAGCGTTGTTCGTTTCTCTGTCCAACACGCGCGCGCCCAACACACACACACACACAAACACACATAGACAGAGAGAGAGAGAGAGAGAGAGAGAGAGAGAGAGAGAGAGAGAGAGAGAGAGAGCCCATACACACACGCGCGCGAGCTAGGGAAGCGAAATTGCGCAACGATGCGCGTCCGTACGAGTTTGAAGCGCATGCGTCCCGCGTAGGCTGTTTTAAAATAGTGTTCTCTACGGAGAGATCGGATCTAAGCGCGGAGTGTGCTGCTGCACCGGATTATGTCATATGTACTCGTACCACTTTGCCGGTAAATAGGTTACGCAAGATGGATCGCGGATGGCCACTCTACGCGCAACGTTAACGCATCATGGCCGACTATTCTATCCTACTGTTTGTTCTTCATGACGTTTACATACTGTTTCGCGTTTCTTAACAATGAACGAATGTACCGTTTGTTGAATCGGTAATGCTAGTAAGTCGTCGTATACATTTTTATCCTTTTTTCCCGGTCTTTTCTCTTCTTTTTCTTTTTTTTTTTTATTTTTGAAAAGACACAGATACGTTCCCGCTCGCAGAGATTATATTTTATATAATTCGAATGAAACTCGACGTAGTCAACCTTTAGAATATTTTTGTCTTTTTTCTTTTCTATCTTTTTTTCTTTTTTTTTTTTTCTTTTATTCGTTTAATCGACCTTTCCCTTCATTGGCATCGTCGTTCGTTAACACTCGTAAAAATCAGTCAGTAGTCAACGAGCCATTTGTCATTCGACGCGATCTCGGAATAACTCGTAGATTCGAGTATTCGCGGGACAATTAACGATTACGACTGACACGTTCATTCCGAACGGGCGTGTGCGTTTTGTGTTCTTCGTATAAAACAAGGAGTCGAAATTTGTCGTACTTCAGGATTCTACTGTTCCATCGAGTTGACAAATAAAACTTAATTGGAGGAAATTATTTTGAGGGGGTGGGGGAAGGGACTGCTACCAACACCGACGAGGATTATTACTTTCACGAATTAACGCTTGTAAGGTTGTTCCTTAATAACGGTAATTAACCATCGAAATTCGAGAGTCATTACGATAACAGGTATATATATATATATATATATATATATATATATATATATATATATAAACATGTAGTACGTACCAGGTCAAGTCGTTAAAAGAGGAAAAGGAATTACTTTTCCATAACTTTTGCGGGATAATACTAACTGACACAACCGTTAGGTTCTTTCTTATGTGTCTTTACTTTGGCCGTGCATTTCGGTTTATCCCCGAGCGCAATTACGCCGAGGAATTCTCAATTGCCTACGATTAACCGTTTTCTATACCTGCTTTTGTAATTTTGCGAAAACCGGAAAAAAGGAATTTCCCTTTTTGCAACGGTCCAAACGGTCGAAGTCCCAATGATAACGATTGAAGCTGAATTCGATACCGAAAGATGAGGATATTTCGTGAGGAAAAATGACACGGACACGTGCGCCGAAATTTTCCAAATCAATATCCATTATCCATAGAATATACGATAACCTAGCCATTTATATTATTTTTCTCAATTGTAACAATAGTCCGCTTTCTTATTTTTCGTTCTTTTTTTTTCTTTCGTTCTCTCTTTTCGCTTCTTTTCTTATAACGTCTGACAAGGCCCCCTTCACACCCCCCTCAACCATCTCTCGCCCCGTTCACAAATCTTTCGAAGGACCGGAGATGTGTACGTAGAGTCAACTTGGCATGGGCCCCAGCACGAAAACCATAAAACGAAGTAGTAGAAGAATAATAACAATAAACACGTCAGCATATAGACTGAGATTCGAATTTTGTTTTCGTTCAAAGTCACGTGACTTTAGGTCACGCGAAGAATTCGAATTTCTCGATCTGAGATCTCGTAGTCGGCGACGGATTACGAACGTACGTACGTAGGAGTACGCGCGCGCGCGCGTGTGTGTGTGTGTATATATATATATATATATATATATTTCTTTATGTACGTATGTATGTGGGTAAAAAGCGATTTACAAGCTATCGAAGAACAACGTCATAAAGCCATGGGAGCATTACGTTGTTGTCAGGGTTACGACAGGTAGAGTTCTCCTTTCTCTTGGCAAAGTGCAGGCTTGAATTCGGGTTTGGAAACAACATGGCGATTGGTTGGTTACGCAGGACGAACGGTGCTCGCTAACTAATGCTATCCTTTGCTTTTATTATCTACACACGTGCAATACGTATCCATATACATAAGTACACACATAGATAGATAAGTTGTTAGGTAGGACTTGTACGTAAGTACCCTAGCGTACCTACGTTTCTTACTTACTTACTTACTTACTTACTTACTTAGTTACTTAACGTACGTGTACGTACGTATTACATATACCTACGTGCAGTTGTTCTCCACGATGGCAAAATAACAACGACAACGACAACGACAACGAGTTGTTCGTTCTTTGCTACCTAGTTGCTACCTAGCTTCGCCTACGCGTCCTTCGCTCCACCAACCACCTTGTTGCACCTTCGAATTGGTTTACCACGATCGTGCCTGTGTCGCAACGATTAACGCGTTCTGGGTTGCGCTAGCTGGCGTTGCGAGCGAACGCAACCGTACGTTCTCGCGTACCTTCGCCTACGATCACCTTGGATATTGAAATGATATTGAAATAAGATGGAATATAGGATGCAATGGTAGCTTGTATGCGTGATGGACGATTGTGTCTTTTGTATATAATTTTGTGTGTGTGTGCGTGCGTGCGTGTGTGTGTGTGTGTGTTTGGAGGGAAGGGTGGTCTGTCATTTTGCTTATCGTTCCTTTCTAACAATAAGTCGAAAGTGAGACAGAGAAAGAGACAGAAAGAGAGAGAGAGAGAGAGAGAGAGAGAGAGAGAGAGGGAGAACATTTTTTCCTTTCCTTTCTTTTCTTTTCTTTTCTTTTCTTTTCTTTTCTTTTCTTAGCTTTTCTAATGATCATATTTTCTTTTCTTTTTTCTTTATCTTTCTTTCTCTGTCTCTTTGTTCTTTCTATTTTCTAGATAAGTTAAATATGAGACCCATGAAGTTTAAATCTTTTAGGGATTTAAGATTTAAGGATAATAAGGATTAGAATCGTAAATTAGGGAGGGAGGGAGAGAGAGATAGAGAGAGAGAGAGAGAGAGAGAGAGAGAGAGAGAGAGAGAGAGAGAGAGAGAGAGACAAAGACAGAGGGACCAAAGGAATCAATGGATCCGATGGATTAACTTATTACTGGTTGACAATATAGAATTTTTATGTTTATTAGAGTAATCCTAATTATACTTATGCGCGCGCGCATACACACACACACACACACACACACAAAGGGGACATAGTTGACAAATTGTATAAATAATAATCTGTTGAAAGTTGACCCATTTCCGAATATCCTCTTAGAAACATTTGAAATCAATTTATAGACACAATATTTCAAACGAAAGTGTTAAATAACTATCGATTTCTGTCTTTTTGTTTCTATTCCACGAATAGAATTCGAGTTTCTTCTTCTTCTTGTAAAAAAAAAAACAAAAAAAAACAATAGAAGAAAAAACAAAGAAGCAGACGAAGAAGAAGAATTCGTGCGATTCCAGATCGGCCTTCAAGACAAAAAAAAAATGTTTATATTTCTATAATTAATCAACACGTCGTTCTCTAATACCTAAAATATTAAACTATTAAATTACATTAATGCTTGTAGCATTGCTCCTCTAATTCAACAAGTTTATTTATTCTAATAATCTTTCGAAGAATTTTAATCTTCATAATCTTCACACCGAGAGAGAGAGAGAGAGAGAGAGAGAGAGAGGGGGGAGGGAGAGACAGAGATATCTAGATAGATAATTATAGATAATTGGTGAAAGAGAGAAAAATTGCTAGCGAGAGAGAAAGATAAAGATAGATAGAGATAGAGAGAGAGAGAGAGAGATATTCATGGATAGATATATAACTGGTGAAAGAGAGAGAGAGAGAGAGAGAGAGAGAGAGAGAGAGAGAGAGAGAGAGAGAGAGAGAGAGAGAGAGAGAAGGAAGGAGAGGGAGAAGGAGAAGGAGAGGGAGAGATAGATAGAAAGAGAGAGAGAGAGAGAGAGAGAGCGCGCAACAAAGAGAAACGAGAGAAACGATACCGTATGCATTGCGTACGCAGCCAAGGTCGCGAGGCGTAATCGAGAGCGCGGAATTAGGTCCGCGCGCACCTCTCTATGCGAACACGCTTTCGAGCTCGAAACGTGTCTCTAACCGTGTGTGCGGGGGCACACACCAGTGCCTGAGTTCCTTTCGCGATAACGAAATCTCACGTCCACCTCTCCTTACGATCGAGATCGAACGCGATTTGCGCGTACGAGTATCGAAGACATTTTTTTCCCCTCTCTCTCTTTTCTCCATCTTCTTCTTTTCCTTTTTGTTTTTTATCCTTTTTTATTCCTCCCCCATTCTATGCCCACCCCGATAACCTCTTCCTCCTCCTCGTGAATTCAATTCCCCAAAATCGTTTTGATCTCGTACGTGTGTATAGTTGTTCGTAAAATAAGGAGAACGTACGTACATGTTACGTATACATATATGCATATGCATATGTACATTTATATGTATATGTATATATATATATATATATATATATATATATATATATATAGTGGTGGGGATAAACTCAAAGTGGTTTTAAACGAAAGGAGAAATTAAGTACGTCAGCTTAAATCAAACGTTTCGACACTTTCATAAGGCATTCTCGTTAATGGTTACTTTCTTATTCTTCTTATTTTTCTTGTTATTCATCTTCATCTTTATCTTCATCTTCATCTTGTACGTCTTCGTTTTCGTTTTCTACCCCGTCTTCGTATTCATCCCATTTGCGTTTCTCGATAATGGATTTTTAATGCGAATAAACGTCCTACATTTATCTCGATCATATATTTCATCCGGTCTTTCTTTTCTTTTCTTTTCCTTCCTTCTCTTTTTATCTTTCATTTTCCTTTTTTCTTGTTTTTATCTTATCGAAAGAATGAAAAAAGACGAAAGGAGAATGGGAAGAAAATTTTCATTATTTTTTTTTTCTTTCCTTGGTAAATACGAGTTTATATTTCAAAGTCGTACGGAACTCCAAACACGTGTAATATACATAGAAGGACATATTTTGTATATGAACGGGGTAAGTCCGGAGTGATTTCTAAATGATTAAAAAAAAAAAATTAACAATCACACTCTTTTCTTCGACACTAATTGGGATAATCTTCCCTTTTTCTCCGTTTCTTTTTTCTTGTTCGTATTGTAAAATTTCATTTTCATAAAAAAAAAAAAAAAAAAACAGAAAAACAAAATAAGAGAAGAGAAAAAACAAATAGAATTAACGTAAAAAGTTTCGACAAAAAAAGGAGTAAAAAAAAGAAAATTGTCATTCGGTTACATCTGGGAACATTTGATCCTGGTAATATGTAATATACATACTTTCTACATAGTATAGTATAGATAAATAATATAGTTAATATACAATAGAATACGACATATGCATGCACGTTGTGTATATATACGTACGGTATGTACATACATACATACGTGTATGTATGTATGCATGTACGTATGTATGTATATGTAGTAGCACATTCTTTCGAGGTTTCGTTGTCGGCCGCGTGTCTCAAGGCACGACACTTCTGCTTCCGTGAATATACCGATGAAAGTGGGACGATGGAACTCGATGTGGATACGTGCCTCTTTTTTTATGGAAGCGTGTTACATCTTCATAGTTTAATCGCTCTTCTTCATTCGAATCACTGTACTCAATCTTACATGTGTTATTTCATGCACATGCCTTCCTCGTTCTATCGATAATACGTATATATATATACACACTACCGTATATACTTATCTAATCTGGTTAGTCATTATGTTTTCCATTCGTGTCTAACATTTTATTAGGAATTCATTAAAATGAAATTAACTAGATACTAATTATATATATATATATATATATATATATATATATATATATATATATTACTATTAATTTTTTTCTTCTTATTTTGTATCGCGTTACAACGATCCAGTTACAATGATGTACAATAATAATTTATATGTGCTCTTTTCAATCACTTTTATACAATATATACGCACCACGCACTAAGGAAGATAAAAAAAAGAACGATAACACGTATATTCTTATTTATTTAATTATTAAAAAAAAAAAAAGAAAGAACGGAGGCACGTACATTCTTATTTATTTATTTGTTAAAAAACAAACAAAAGAAACAAAACGGAAAATAAAACAGAAAAAAGAAAGAAAGTATAAATAAAGAAATCAAGGTAAAGTATGTGTGTAATACATACATACATATATATATATATATATATATATATATAATACGTATTTATATGTATGTGTATTTTCTCTTTCCTTTTCTTCCTTTCTTTTTTTTCTTTTTCTTTGTTTTCTTTCTTTTTAACATACGACCAGAATCTCGCAGAAAATCAAAAGTTATTTTTAAATTTGACTTAAATTTATGATATGCATATATATATATATATATATATATATATATATATTTCGCGTGTATATTTTTTTTACCTTTTCTTTTTCTCTCTTCTCTCCCTTTCTCTCTCTCTGGCTATAATAAACATTCATAAGCAGTTTACGTATACACATATTTATACATATACGTATCTATAAGCTTATAGGTTACGCGTACACAATATGTATACGCAGGGATTTGTAAAGATAAGTATCGGTCGTCGTTCCCACTCCAATGATTATCATTTTCGAGAGTAACCCTTCTTTCTCTCTGTCTGTCTTTTCGTGCCTGAGCAAGCTGGAAATAAGATCGTGATTATTATTATTATTTTTTTTTTTTAATAACGCCGCGACTTTCCACGAGCCAAGCTCATTCGTTGCAAACCATTGCGAAATGGAAAGAAGGTAGGCAGGCAGGCAGGCAGGCAGGCAAGTAGGCAGGCGCGTGCCAGTCAGAGTCAGTCAGTCACTCGGTGGTAGGCGAGAACACCCGGAACACCGACCTCGTCCTCGCCCTTCTTTTCTTTTCTTTTCTTCTTCTTCTTCTTCTTCTTCTTCTTCTTCTCCTCCTTCTCTTCCTTCTCCTCCTCTTTCTTCTTCTTGTCCTCCTCGTGCCTGTTATCGTCGTTGTATCGTTGTCATTCTACTCGAATTCCATCGTGCGCGAAACACAATTGCCACGAGCGCGCTGACTCGGCTCCAATCATACATACGTATCATACGTACGTACGTACACACACACACGCGCGCGCGCGTATATTTATGTACGCGTACGTATGTACGTACATATATAAGAGCACGCTCTTATAGAAAACGATGCCTCGATGCGGTCTGCACACTGCATCGCAATTTGCGATCGAACAGGGCCCTTTTATCGTCTTCCACCGTTCAGCCAATCTTTTATCTATCTATGTGTCTTTATACACATACATACACATACAGAGAGAGAGAGAGAGAGAGAGAGAGAGAGAGAGAGAGAGAGAGAGAGAGAGAGAGAGAGGGACAGGCCTGTGTGTGTGTGTGTTTATACAAAATTCTTTATAATATACATTTGCTTTTATTTCGTTAATGTACGGTACCCTTTACAAAATGGTTTTTCCACTATAACCTCGTAAACATGGTTACTTTGTAATAATATCGATAGGTTACCACGTATCGTACTCCTGGCCTAAACCAGAAATTTTCAAAGTAATATTTTACGTGAGATACGAATTTTATTATATTTTCATCCTTCTTTTTATCTTACCCCCTTTTTCCCTCCCCTCAGCACCCCCTCCCGTTCTCCTAACGCTCTCCTACCGCTCTCCTATCGTTCTCCTCCTCCTCCTCCTCCTCCTTCAAGCCCGCGATACCTTTTATTTATTGTTATATGCATCGATATCGAAAGGTTAATTTTGTTTCCTTTTTTTTTATATTTATACTCTCTCTCTCTCTCTCTCTCTCTCTCTCTCTCTCTCTCTCTCTCTCTCTCTCTCTCTCTCTCTCTGTTGTTTTCATTTAAAATTGAATCGAAGTATTCGTCGAGTATCGCAAAAAGGAAGAAACTTTTGATCGGGAATCTTTCGAAAATGATTTTCCACGATAACTTCGTAAAACGTGGTTAATTTTGTAATAATAATATCGATAGGTCACAGTTATCGATTTTTGGCATAATCAGAAATTTTCAAAGTAATATTATACCTTCGAGAGGTTACGAATTGTATTATATTTTCATCCTTTCCTTTTTTATTCTCCTTCAACCCCCTCGATCATACCCCCAAACCTCCCTCACGCTTGGTATACTTCATCTATTTTTACGTGCATGGATATCAAATGTTTAATTTTGTATTATTAATTTTTGTTATTATTTATTCTCTCTCTCTCTCTCCCTCTTTTATATTTTTCCATTTAAAATTCGATTAACACATTCGTCTCGTATCTCGAGAAGAGGAATCGAATCGGTGCAGTATCTCAAATAAAGACCGACTTTATTTTTAAGTTCGTGACACATAACACTAACACGTTCACAATCACGCATACGCACGCGCACGCGCACTTTCGTGGGTACGATCGAGTTCGCTTTAAAAAAAATGCATTCTCGACTTTCCACAGTACTCTGTTCTCTCCCGAATTTATAAACAATATCCTGAAACGACGCAAAGGTGGGGGGAGGAGAGGGATTTCTTCATTCGTATTCTCTCGTCGAAATTCGTGTTCTTAGTTTCGAGTTTACTTTCCATTGTATTTGAGAGAGAGAGAGAGAGAGAGAGAGAGAGAGAGAGAGAGAGAGAGCGAGAGAGAGAGAGAGAGAGAGAAAGAGAGAGAGAGAGAGAGAGAGAGAGAGAGAGTTTACAAAACGATCTCGTAAAATTTTATATCGTAAGAACACATTTATTATAACCTCTGTGTGTGTGTGTGTGTGTGTGTGTGTGTGTATGTATGTATGTATGTATGTATGTATGTATGTATGTATATCCTTAGAATGTAACGAAGAAAATATTATCGATCATTAGAGAATCGTTTCGAAAGTGATTAACATTTTATCGATCGTATTGATAAACGCATTGTAACTTTCGATAGACGAAAATTGTACCTATTTACTGGGTCGTATGTATTTTACGTGAAAGCGTTTAGGATGATCGTTTCGGGTCCTACAAGATAACGCGCGCGCACACGCACGCACGCACGCACACTCATGCACGCACGATGAAATAAATATTATATTATAATGTATAATAGATTTGTTCATTTAATATTTAACGACCGTTCGTATCATTTTATATTTCTATTATATGGAATTATCTGTGATTGTAATTGAATTTTGGACGATATATTTCTCAATTCGTCGACAACCGCACAACCAGTCGAATCGACAAAATATATACTTACGTACTAACGTACATACACGCACATATATGTGTGCGTATATATATATATATATATATATATATATGTATGTATGTATTGTACATAATTGATTTACTTTAATAGAGGGAAGGGTCTAAATAGATTTCTAACACCTCCGAGCCCCTTGAAAGCTATATCCGTTACTGATCTTTTGTTCGTTGAATAAGGTGTACGACAAAGGGTGGCGTGCGAGTAAATAAATATAAGAACACTTTATGAAATAATACTTCCGTATACAAAGGGCCCGCATTAATTTGAAATATGAAAAAGGAAACAATAATGAGTGGTCGATAAAAACAGGACCTTCGATAATTCAATACAACAAATCCATTTAATATAATTAATGTTCGGAGTTTTGACGAACAAGAGTTATTAGAATTTTTATATCATATGGTGGATCAAGAATTTCTATGTGGGGCTAAAAAGTCCGTTTTTAGGTGAATCTTTTTTTTTTTTGTTTAATCGATCATTCCTTTCTCTTTAATAAAGGATATTTTCAATGAACATTTTTCGTTGAAAATATAAAATCATCAAGCTTACGAATTTCCTTTACGATTCGAATAAGAACAAAAAAGGAAAAAAAAAGAAAGAGAAAAGACTCGAAAATTCTCAAAAATAAGTTACAATCGATTTTTAACAAATCACGAAGGTGCATACATACATACGTTCGGATCTATTAGATGTTAAGAATTACAAAATTATATATATATATATATATATATATATATATATATATAAATAGTTATATAACGATCCAATATTCTAATTAAATGGCATTAATTTTCATTTAAATTTTCCGATATATGTATTTCGTAATATTTATTTATTTTTTTTATTTTTGAAAATTGTATACACACACACACACACACACAAACATACAGACAGACAGACAAATTTTTTTCTATTACATATAGGAAAGATGTCGAGTCAGGTAAGATGTAAGATCGCAAAGGGTTAATGCACGGAACGTTGAGGGACGAGACGATCAGCTGATCGGTGGTGATCAACCTTCGAACAGTTCTTTTCCACCTGGTAGTATTGCATCGCGAGTTTCTCTCTGTCTTTTTAACTCCCTCCTTCACTCTCCTTCTCTCTCTCTCTCTCTCTCTCTCTCTCTCTCTCTCCTTTCCACTGACGTAAGGATATACAGAAAGCGTCATAAATCGTGATGGATGGTGGGTAACCTTGCGGGTAACACGACACAATACTACTCTCCGTAACGTCCATTTAACGCCGCTCACGCAGCCTGCGGATCCGCCAAGTGCTATTACACCGATACACTGTGTTATCGCGAACAAAAAATATTTATTGCCTGGCAAGCTAAGCGATATCGCGTTAGTAGAAACAAAGAAAAAAAAAAACGAAAGGAGGAAGATGGTATGAAAAATAAAAGAAAAGGTTCTGGTATTCGAGAAAGAAACGAAAGGGGGAAAAAAAAGGAAAAAGAAAAACAAAACCATAGAGAAATCGTTTTAAGCGTATATACGTATATATATGTCCATATATGTTTACATATATGTATATATCTTTATGTATATGTAGATGTATATTGTACATAATCCGTTGAATTGGATCGAAGATAACGGAAGTGAATCGTTCTGACGATGATGATGATGATGACGATGATTATTATTATTATTTTTTTTTTGTTTTTTAAGACAATATTTAAATGCGCATACATGTGTAATCGTTCGCGGGCCAAATCGATTAACTCCACTTTTTGAATTTTTTTCAAATCCAAGTGTCGAAGAGCACTTGACGGAGTCCTCATTTTTTATATTCATAATAAATTTCTCTTATTTTCGTTATTAAATACCGATTATACGATCAAATTTTGTTTGCCGTCGAGTAAGAAATAATTTGTATCGGCAACAACGATTATTTCTAAGAACATCATATTTTATTATTCACTTTATATTTCGTTAGATCAATGCAACGTCCGCATTCGTACATTTTACAATGTTTATTCGAACATATATATTTTAAAAGAAAATTTTAAATAACTATTTGTATTATTTCATCACATTTCACTAATTTTTCTTATATGGAGTTAATCGATTTGGCAAGTTTCACAATTATACACACGCGCGCGCACACCACATGAACACAGAGAAAGAAAGAGAGAGAGAGAGAGAGAGAGAGAGAGAGACAGAGAAACAGACAGACAGACAGACAGACAGACGGACAGATAGATACATACATACGTACGTACATACATTAGGTATGCATACATGATAGACCTACACATTCTTCTTTAACAATTGGAGGCGTGTCGAGGGATATTGCATTTTTCGAGGGTTAAAGTTCAAATCATCCTTGACATTTCGTAACAACGTTTATCGACGTCGAACATAACTGTCGAAGAAAACTTATCCGATCGAGATTTCTATTGTTTTATTTAATTGTTATCGATACTCCTTATTGTTTAATTCTTTCTTTATTCCTTTCCTCTCACTTCTTTATCTTCATACCTTTTCTTTCTTCCCTTATGAAGAGAGAGAGAGAGAGAGAGAGAGAGAGAGAGAGACCGGTCTAATGTTCCGCTCGTTGTCGTCATTACCGTCATCATCGTCGTCATCGTCGTTATCATCATCGTAGTCGTCGTGGTTGTCATCGTTATTGTCGTCATGGTCGTCGTATCGTCGTCATGGTCGTTGTTATCGTCGTCATGGTCGTTGTTATCATCGTCATGGTCGTCGTTATCGTCGTCATCGTCGTCGTTATCGTCGTCATCATCGTCGTTATCGTCGTCATCGTTGTCATCGTCGTCATGATCGTCGTGGTTCGTAGTTAGCGCGCACGTGGATGGGCAAAGACACTCCTACGTTCGTCGGTCGTACGTTTCTCGCGAGTGCCATTAGCGGTATATAGACCCGGGCAGAGGTTTCACGGTGTTACATCTGCTAACGTCACGCTGCATAGAACACGAGGACGCGAGGAAAAGTGGCGCGTATCTGCCGCTACAAACCGGGAGAAAAGCGAGGTCGGGCCTTTCTCAGAAAAAGTGGGTCGAGAAGGTACCGATTGTAACGCATACGTCGTTCTTCTTCTCTTCTCTCTGTTCTTTTGCACGGTCCTATATATCTATCCCCTCTCTCTCTCTCTCTCTCTCTCTCTATATATATATATATATATATATATATATATATATACGTATGCGTCTACTTTGCCACGTTTAAAATGTATACATCCACAATCCGCGGTAAAAGTTATCCTGTGAAAAGTGAGAGAGAAACAGAGAGAGAGAGAGAGAGAGAGAGAGAGAGAGAGAGAGAGAGAGAGAGAGAGAGAGAGA
>OU964961.1:3226375-3242644 GCA_918808275.2 Dolichovespula sylvestris
TTTTTTTTTTGTTACGCCTGACCTTAATGATATCGAATTTTTTGAGTTTTCTTTGTATATAGGCTTTTCTTTCGTCTCTCTCTCTCTCTCTCTCTCTCTATCTCTTAATTATTATTTGTTTTTTTTGTGTATCTCTTTCTTTATTTTTCAACGAACGGATAAATAAATCTTTCTTTATGATATAATTAATTAAAACAAAAATTTCGGTGATAATAACGATTCATAATATTACATCGTACCATGTGTGTGTGTGTATCTGTGTGTGTGTATTATCAACGATGTAAAAAGCGTTATCGTATCTGCATAATCTATCTTATTATACAGAAATATATATATATATATATATATATATATATATATATATACCACTATATAGAACGATCCATAACAGTATACCTGTGTACATGCGGGTATAGATCATCCTGTATAATAAGAAAATATGATACGCTCTCTATATGGATCGTTCTATATCTAATAAAATGTCATGCATGCGAAACAATTGATAATTAAATTCAATTAAATAAGAAAATTCGTTATCAGGATGACGAATGAAAGGTGAAGATGGAAAAGAAATTAAAAGAAAAAAAAAATTAGTCGAAAAAGAAAAGAAGAAGGAACAGAAAAGAAGAATTGTTTTAGTTTAATTCATATCTACGAGTCACATGCCCACACCGTGTATACACAAAACGCGCGCGCGCGCACACACGCATGCGCACACACATCACACAAACATAGACAAACACATAGAACGTGGCTCGATACCTGACCTAAATGATATCGACGAAGCAGGTCACAACCTAGATACCGACGCGTTCGGCCTCCTCCTCCTCCTCCTCCTCCTCCTCCTCCTCCTCCTCCTCCTCCTCCTCCTCCTTGTGAGGAGGTGCATACGACTACTTGCGCCGACAATGAGTAAACGTAGTATGTACTTGCTATCTCTTTCTTTCTCTCTTTCTCTTTATGTCTACCTCTACCTCTGTAATTATGTTTCTCTCTCTCTCTCTCTCTCTCTCTCTCTCTCTCTCTCTCTCTCTTTCTCTCTCTCTCTCTTATCGATGTTCACCGTACGGCGTTCAACCCAGATTTTCACTTTCGCGCGGTGAACGTTGACACTCTCGCCTTTCGATAAAGAGAGCTAACTGGATCGAACGAGCAACGGATCGCGGCGTATCTCAGTTAACCGATCGAGCGAGAACACCTGCTGCTTTCTTAAGGCTTCCAACCCTTCGAAAAGGGTCTCTCTTTTGAGAGAGAGAGAGAGAGAGAGAGAAAGAGAGAGAGAGAGAGAAAGAGAGTAAAAGAGAGATCGTTCAACGACCAATATAAAAATGTCGTCGTCTTCGAAGAGATTTGAAACAGTTGTTTGACAAATTGTTTGACAAATTCGTTGCGATAAACGTTATCTATATTACTCCTCCGCCTTCTTCTTTCTCTTCTTTTTCTTCCAAATTTTTTTCCCTTTCTTTTTTTTTTTGTTGCCTCATTCCTTTCCTCTTCTCAGGTCCATCTTCATTTCCCTATATTTCCATTTCGTTTATTTTCGATTTTTCTTTTTTCTTTTTCTTTTTTTTCTTTTCAATGCGCGCCGCATTTGACCAGGTGCAAAACACTTTAGTATTTTTCCGCTTACAAAATTTATCGGTCAAGATCGAACGTTCCATTTGTCCGAATCACCATCCAACGAACGTCCGACTATTACTCGCTTTAATCGATCGGTTATATTTTAGATATTTGACTGTAGGGAGAGAGAGGGATAGAGAGAGAGAGAGAGAGAGAGAGAGAGAGAGAGAGAGAGAGAGAGAGAGAAAGAGAGAGAAAAGGAAAATGTGTATCTGTCCCTGTTTCAGTCATTTTAAACAGTGTCAACTTCTATTATACGTACAATTAATATCCATATCGTAGAGAGAGAGAGAGAGAGAGAGAGAGAGAGAGAGAGAGAGAGAGAGAGAGAGAGAGAGAGAGAGAGAGAGAGAGAGAGAGAGAGAGAGAGAGAGAATGCGCGACGACAGATGATGAATCATACGGCTCGTTGCAAATATTTGATCCGTTTGTGTCGAGAACCCAGTATCATCGATCGACAGAGAGAGAGAGAGAGAGAGAGAGAGAAAGAGAGAGAGAGAGAGAGAGAGAGAGAGAGAGAGAGAGAGAGAGAGAGGAGTCGCGTTATCTTGCGAAAGACGAGCATTTAACAATTTCAGCAAAATTTTTATCTGACTTTTTTTTTGTTTACTTATTCATTTCCTTTTTCTTTCTTTCTTTTTCCTCTTTTATTCCACTCGTTCTCTTGAACTTTGAAAACAAAGGGAAAGAGATAGAGAGAGAGAATCTTATTACAATTTCTCTCTTTTTTGTTTCTTCTTATTACGATACTGAGAAGTACAAGGAATTATCCCGATGGATCGATGGTCAATCGATCGGTCTCGATCAAATTCTTGTTCAGGTTCGGTTAGGAATCGTCCGTTAGGTGCGTCAATGTAACCTGTTTTTCGGTAGCGGTGTTTTTGCTCGAGGCTACTGTGAGCCTCTTCGAAAGAGAGAGAGAGAGAGAGAGAGAGAGAGAGAGAGAGAGAGAGAGAGAGAGAGAGAGAGAGAGAGAGAGAGAGAGAGAGAGGATGGAGAAAGATAACAGACACGCGGAAGTGCAGCAACTTTGTGAGGAACAACAACGGGCCAATTATCGGACTGAACGAACGAACGGGCGAACGTCGTCCTTCGTTAAATCCTTCCTTGACGACGTCCACGCACGATATCCCCTTCCTTGTTTTTCAACCGATCGCCAAATTTACCTGACGTAGGCGAGATTCCGTTAAAAACGTCGAACGACTACGGCGACTTACGGGACGAAAGTTTTGAATTCGTTAACACGTTTGATATAAGTTAAATATGTGCATATATATATATATATATATATATATATATATATATATATGTATGTATGTATGTATGTATGTACTTATAAACTTATTTACATATATACATATGTATTAGATGTATATATATATATATATATATATATATATATATATCTTATTTCTCGGTTTACAAAACGAAACTTGTATAAATATAAGAAATATCATTTAATTTAATTTTTGATTAATGTGACATTTATTAAAAGAAATTTACGTATTAAATAACGGATTATATATAATTGTATCGTACACAAATATGAACGACAATATATATATACACACACGCGTATGTAGGTTTGTGTGTGGGCGGGCGCGCGAGATGCGTCAATACATTTAGATACGTATTTTATTGAAAACTTATTTTTGATTTTAAGTGAAAATTTGTCGAAATGTAAACATTTCCTGTCTCTCATGCACGCCCCTTAAAAAATGTACACGTACACGTGCACATACACGTACACTTATACTTAACGTACACTTATACTTACACGTACATTTACCTAGCGCGTACGCACAATAGATATTTTTGTTTCTTTCTTCTTTTTTTTTTATGTTTTTGCGTTGAAGAAATATAGAATTATTTCATTGAATAAAAAGGATCATATTAATTATTCAGAATGGAATTAAATCGAGAACGTTAGCGAACCTGTGAAGAAACGGTCACCTCACGGTAGAATCGGACATATCAAAGAGACGTATGTCGGCTTGGGAGCTTGCGGAAAAGCTCCCGATGAGCGGCTTCTTTGATCTCTTACGAACCAGTTTTTACCAGTGGGCACAGTGTGGAACTCACGAGACGCATTATCCTGCAGGTCGGCACTCTGAAAGTGCGATCGGTCGCCTGCCTTCACTTTTCGCTTCTATACTTTGATATAAATAGTGTAAGAGACACACGTACGTACGTACATACATACATACATACATACATACATACATACATACATACATACATACATACATACATACATACATACATACATACATACATACATACATACATACATACATACATACATACATACATACATACATACATGCATAAATACGTACGTGTGTACGTACAAACATACGTGTACATGCATGTATACACGTAGAGATAGTTTTATCGTCATGAATGTGTCACGCCGCACGCCTACGTTTTTCTTTTTAAACAGAGAAGGACATACATATACGCATATATACATACATACATACATACACACATACATATATACATGCACAAATGCATACATACGTAGGGTTAATGTGATCCGACGATGGTTTGATGAGTGACGTCATCAATGTGTACATCTCAACTCGACACACTGACACCGATCGAGAGACTCTTCTTCCTAAGTTTTCATTATCACCTTTCGTTCTTTATAATTCTCCTTTCGATTCGAACCGATTCGTACTGATTCGAATCGATTACGATTTCATTCTATTCGATTCGATTCGATTCCATTCGATTCGATTCGATCTGATTCGATTCGATTCGATTCGATTTGATCGATCGCTCGATCGATCGATCGATAGCACACTAACACACTTACATTTTCCCGGTTAAACTTTCCCGACGGAATCGATGCTATCAAATATTGTAATGAAATCAAGAAGAAGATATATTTGCATATGACCGTAGAATTTGCAAGAACTTCGTTGTATTTTGATTTGTTTGATATTAGATAGGTAAATAAGATCGGAAAGTGTATGGAGTTATGGGTTAATGTAAAAGATATTTCTAATGGATTGAGAAAGAAAGAAAAGAGAGAAAAAATAATTTTGAAAGTGGCAGATTTCAAATGAAGTAACGCAAACGATTTTCAATTTTATACGAATTTATTGTCTCTTAACGTCGATAACATGGGACATATCAATGTGTCCCATAAGTTTCTTCCTTTTTTCGTATAGTCATTCACAGCATGGCACGGAAGAAACTTAGGGGACTCTAATATATATATATATATATATATATATATATATATATATATATATATATACACAATTTGTTATATGTATATATATATTTATTCGATATGATACAATATTCCAGTTATATATTGGACCACCCTATGTGTAATATAGAACGCATAAATATTACGATATTACATTCGATATGAATTTAATAAACAATTAGGATTTCTTGTTAGAAATCGATTGATCGATCGATCGATCGATAATGGCATCGTGTTTTTTTATGAATCGTTTTTAGTACTCCATATCGAGAAGAGAGACAGAGAGAGAGAGAGAGAGAGAGAGAGAGAGAGAGAGAGAGAGGGTGGGTGGAAGAGGAAGAGTAGTGACGTAAATGAGACTTGAAAAAAATCCTTCAACTTCATCCGTGACGTTTCCCGAGAGACGTCGCTTCAGCGAGGATAAAAATGGTGGGAGTAAAGAAAGAAAAAGAGAAAGAAAGAGAGAAAGAGAGAGGAAAGGAAAAGAAAAAGGAGGAAAAAAGGAAGAGAGGAAAAGAGAGGAAAAATAAAACGAAAGAAGGAAAAAGGAAAAAAAAACTGACGAAGATTACGCGTATGCCATTTTTCTTGGATAATCGTCGTATGGATGAATGGATGGATGGACCGGATGGATGATCAGTCGTATTTCTTCGACGAGAGTTCTTCGCGTAAATAAGCGTGTAAATAAACAAGTACATAAGTAAGCAAGTATGTAGAACATCAACGTAAGTAAACAAATAAGTAGGTACTTAAGTATTTTTCTTTTTCCGGTCATTGTTAAATCATTAGTGATATATATATATATATATATATATATATATATATATATATATACACATACACACTCGCGCGCACATACGCATGTATTTATGTACATGCTTATGTAAAAAAAAAAAAAAAAAAAAAAAAAAAAAAAGAAAATAAAAATTGTTATACACAGAAGAGATAAAATAACAAAGAAAAAGTTACTCGTAGAAATTGTTCTTTCTGTTTTTATTTATTTATTTGTTTATTCGTCGTTTACTTCTTTTTCCTTAACTTTTTTTCTTATTTATTATTTTCATTTTCGTTTCCGTACCGGCTCGTATGTGATATCTCCGAGAGATAAGACACAAACACACACACACACACACACATATGGGTTCTGGGTGTTACGAATTCCCGCGTGCATTACGCTCTTTCCCTCCCCTTCTCCGCAGCCCCCATCACCCAACCCCCACTCCACCCCCAACTGGACTTTTCTATATAGTTAACGTGACATTGACAAAGTGCAAAAAAGGAACGTACTTCCAGGGAAACATCGAGCCGGTATTTCGAGAACGAAGAACGCATACTTGACTTGTTCTTTCTTAAATTTTTCTCTCTCTCTCTCTCTCTCTCTCTCTCTCTTTCTCTCTCTCTCTCACGGTTTCCGTCGGTCTGTCTCTTTCTCTCACGCGTTCTTTCGTTTACCCGAGAATGTGTTTCGCGAGAGCGCATCGACGTGACGTGAGATCGACTCGCTGCTTATAAGAGCAGCGCGCGTGTGATTGATCGTAAGACGGACGACGGAGTCGCAGGAAATTGCATCGCTAAGAATCGTTCGAACGGTGGTAGTGGTGTATACCCGGTGGTAGGTATGAAAGAAGAAAAGAAGATGGAAAAAAAGTGGAAGAAAAAGGAAAAGAAAAGGAACGAAGGGAGAAAAAGACGATAACAACGTTTAAATTTTCACGCAGCTCACGTAATCACGTAATCGTGTTTTTATTACACACACGCACACATACACGCACGCGCGCGCGTATATATGTATGTATATATCGTTATAACGATTTACACGCTCTTGATTATCTTTCACAAGTATAGAGATCAATACGTACATACCTACATACATATTTATGTATGTATGCATATATGCAAGTGCATCTATGTGTGTGATTTAACGATACGACGAGTAATTGTTTTCTGTTTTTTTTTTTTTTTTTTTTTTTTTTTTTTTTTTATTGAAAGAAATCCCTGTCGTACGACAGATACTATAATGAGATATGTGTCGAAGATGAGAAGAACAATTGTGGGAATATTTTTTTATGCAGCACGAGTAAAGAAAAGAAAAGAAATGAAAAGAAAAAGGGAAAGGAAAAAGGAAACGGGAAAAAGAAAAAAAGAATCATGTGCTAATCGGATCGTCGGTAATGATAATGAGAAGAAGTAAGGTTCGTACATCGAGTTCAACGATAAATATTAACCCAAGTGAAAAACCTTTAACCTTGCGTACAAGTACGCCGACAGTAGTTTCAATGTCGATATTTGCTATAGATTTCATAAGGCGAGATGGATTTCACGAAATCGCATTCTCTCTCTCTCTCTTTCTCTCTCTCTCTCTCTCTTCCTCTCTCTTGTAATATTCCTTCGACAGTATTTTTGCAACTCGTTGCATAAAACGTGTCGACGCGATAATACGAATGACGATAAACGCATACATACATATATACGTATATACATAGGTACATACGTACATACATATATACACATATATATATATACATACATACATAAATACTTGATTTATTCATCTCAATTATAATATATTATGTTATATTATATTATATCAATTTTTTTGTATTTTATTATACGATCAATATGTACGTAGTAACTACGGTCGAATAAATTTATCCGATCCGATCTGATCCGATCCGATCCGATCCGATCCGATTCGGTTCGATCGATCTATTACTCTCGACATTCGGACGGTATTTAATATCTGTTCTTCCGATTTCAGTCGTATTCCTCGCGATAGTAATCGAGTATTGTATTGCACTTAAGAATTACGTCAAAGTAAACATGTTATCCGTGTAACAAGTATCGCATAGTGTGCTATAGTATAATATAATATAATATAGTACAGTATCGTATAGTAAGAAAATCAAATTCTCTGTGATCAAACTCTTCGGATTGTTTTTATTCTTCATATATATTTCAAACTATGGATAGAACGTCGAGTAGATCTATCTCTGTCTAATAATTAAACGATTTGTGAAAAAATTAATCGAAGAATTCGTCGGCGGAGAAGATGGTTGGTTGAGGTAGGGTGGAGTTGTTAAGAGATAAAGATATTAGATAAAATTAAACATTAGGAGAAAAGATCGAGAATAAAATTTATAGATCAGGATTAGATCGTAGTATTATATTATCAACATTTTACATACTCGGAAGTACAAGAGTATGAACTTGTTTACTTATTTACTTATTTATTTACTTACTTGCTTGTTTACTTGTTTATGTTATTCCGACAGGAAAGAGAAAATCAATCTATGAGAAAGGAAGGAAGAAAGAAATAGAGAGAGAGAGAGAGAGAGAGAGAGATCGTGCCTTTGTAAGAATCCTTGATGCAACCTCGATCGCGCTCAAACGACTTCCTCCATCTTTGTCTCTTTCGATCCTTTCCCAAGCTTTTAAACTCGTCCTACAGTGGAAAATAAGAAAGAGAAAGAGAGAAAGAGAGAGAGGAGGGGGGGAGGTACAGAAAATTACAAAGCTGAGAAAATTACAAATTTCATGCTTACCCCGCATGGGCTTTTAATTATATCGTGGTTTATTATTTTTTTTTTTTCAACGACGACGACGATGACGACGACGACGATTATTTTCGAATAATCGAATAGTAAGAATCGAATTATATTAACTTGTCGAACTTTCAATATGGTCGATTGCCATTCACCGCCATATTGCGCGTGTTTCACATTTCTATTTTACCGATTAAGAAAGCTTGTCCTTTGTCACGCGTCATTATTTTGAAACTTGACTTTGAAAAGCTTTCAAGAATAACGATGATAATTCTTCTCTCCCTCTCTCTCTCTCTTTCTCCCTCTCTCTATCTATCTATCTGTCTATCTACATATTTCTATCTATCTTTAACTCCTCTCTCTCTCTCTTTCTCCGTAAGAAGAATTGAATAAATTTCGAAATTGGCCAAATACCAAAGAGCGAGAGAGAGAGAGAGAAAGAGAGAGAGAGAGAGAGAGAGAGAGAACAAGAAGAAGCTGTGCTATATAAGAATGTATACGTATTCATAGATGCATACGTTTATACATACATACATATATAACTACACACACATACACACACACACACACACACACACACACACACACACACACACACACACGTCTTCCGGCCGGCTTCTATTCTCATTTATCACAATCTTACGGTATCTTAGAATGAGACCGCGCGGCCCGGTAAATTTCAAATGGTTGAGATTGCGCGCGTGTGCAGTGGCTCGCGCCAAATGCTTCTATATATATTCTATATATATATATATACATACATATATATACACACACACATATCTTTCTCCCTCTCCCTCCCTCTCTCTCTCTCTCTCTCAAATCTACGAAGCGCATGCGGAAATGTTGGCAATATGGAGCAAGAGGGCAATCGCATAAGCGAGAACTATGGTTCACAAGAATGGAGTCACCGATGAAGTTGAATCATTCCATCTCGCTCTTTCTCTAATATCTCTCTCTCTCTCTCTCTCTCTCTCTCTCTCTCTCTCTCTCTTTCTCTCTCGTTTTGTTTCCTAGAGCACTACGGCTGCACCCGCTCGTTACTCACCTTCAGGTGCAGCTTGCACGTGGAAAACGCGATTACGCGGTTGCACCATCAAGCTCCCTTTCTCTCTCTCTCTCTCTCTCTCTCTCTCTCTCTCTCTTTCTAACTATGCATTCTATTTGTCTATTTCTCTCTCTCTCTCTCTGTCTTTCTCTCTCTCTCTCTCTCTTTCTTGTTTGTGCATTGGCCACCCCGATGAGTAACATACTTTTATCTCTCTCTCTCTCTCTCTCTCTCTCTCTCTCTCTCTCTCTCTCTCTTTCTTGTCCATACAACGGCCACCCCGACGCGTAACGAACTTCTCTCTCTCTCTTTTTCTCTCTCCATCTATATCTTATTATGTTTCTATCTAACTCATTCTAAACGTCTCTCCCTGAACAAAGAGATCGGCAAAGGCATGAGCAAATCAAAAGAGAAAGAGAGAGAGAGAGAAAGAGAGAGAGAGAAAGAGAGAGAGAGAAGGAGTTGTCTGTGCCCTCTTTAGATAAGGTAAAAGCATCAATGTCTTCCCATGAAATCCGTGGACCGGATTCGTCTCCTAACGATATTCAAAATTCTTTTTCCTTTTTCTTTTTTTTTTATATTCCTACAATATACGCTACATACTTGATGCGTCGTTTGTCCGTTTGTTTATATATTTATTATTTTCATCGTAAATATCTAATAAACATTCCGAACAATGAACGACGATCAATTAAATTTGTGTATGTCAGTCTTTGATTAAAACGCGTCTCTATGATCTCTCTTTTCTGACAAACGAAACGTTCGAAATTAAATTGTATTATTTGCTGATAAGTGTATGTTTTAAGATATTGAAAATATATATATATATGACGATAAATCTCTTTGATAATTTAGAAAATTATACGATGAGTACGTACTTGTATATAATTCACACAAACACGCGCACACACGCACGCACCCAAGATCACGTATCGACTTTTCGAAAATTGTTTCGATAATGATTTACGTTGGTACATAGGAGACACGCACTTGCCAAATCGATTAACTCCATAAAACCAAAAACTTGTGAAAAATGTGATGAAATAATATAAAATTGCTTTTTAAAATTCCCATTTAAAATATAAATTCGAATAAACATCGCAGAACGTACGAAGCCCTTGCTGCTGCGTTTGAATTGCATTACTGCAGTGTATTTACATCGGAGTACCGAGTCGATCGGATTCGGCTTCTGTAAGAAATTAATTATTTTTTATTCGTCGACCGAAAACATTTCGTTGCTCGATGGTATTAAATAAAGTTAAATTACGAAAAATTTATTGTCAATATATATAATGTGAGGATTTCATCGAGTGCTTTGAAATTTAAATGGAAAATAATTCGAAAAGTGGAGTTGATCGTTTTATCTTCCCGAACGGCTGATTATATGTATACGTACGTAAAATGTACGATGGTAACTTAATATAATAATAATAATAATAATAATAATAATAATAATAATAATAATAATAATAGTAATATATTTCAATCAAATTTTCAATCCTCGAAAAAGGTTCGTTTACCCTTGTTCGGATTGCAACAGGAAACAGGTGCGAATTCACTCCCCCTTTACAACGATCCAAAGCGTATCCAAGCGCTTTTCCATTTCCTTTTCCGTACTGAAGACCTTCTGTGTTTATACGTACTTACATATGTAGCTACGTAGATATATATATATATATATATATATATATATATATATATATATACACATACATACATACACGCACACGCACACACGTATGTATATGTACGTAAGTATGTTTGTATCTGTGTATGTATTGAAGTCATCTTGGAAGCAAAAGACAGAGAGAGAGAGAGAGAGAGAGAGAGAGAGAGAGAGAGAGAGAGAGAGAGAGAGAGAGAGAAAGAGATAAAGAAAGAAAGATTAAAGAACAAAGATCGCGATAGCCGAGTTATCTCGTTAAACGCTACCGTCATTGGCGACAAGGCAGCTTATATACAAAGAGAGAGAGAGTGAGAGAGAGAGAATAGTTGAATCATCATCGGCATGCAATGCCCAGTAAAGAACGCTAATAACAAAGGTCATCCTTGAACTGTCTTGCTCTTGTCATCGTCGTCGTCGTCGTTGTCATCGTTGTCGTTGTCGTCGTCGTTGTTGAAACATTTTCATTTTTATTCTCTTACCCTCTCTCTTTTCCCCCTTTTCTCTCTCTCTCTCTCTCTCTCTCTCTCTCTCTCTCTCTTTCTCCTCTATCTCGATCTATTTTATACTTTTAGAATCCGAGATAGAAAGAGAGAGAGCGAGAGAGAAAATAAAGAACTACGATTGAACCTCGAACCGATGCTAACAATGTCTTTGTTACTCCGAAAAAGGCCGAGGTTTATATATTATCATAGTCATTGGTTGGAGCACAGTTTTACTGTGTGTGACGAGTGACGAGATAACGTAACGTTAGAATTCGAGAGCTCTAGAAACGTCATTGCGTGTTTTCCACGCTTAACTATACACACACAAACGTATACGTATACGCACCCATGTAAGTACGCAACGCATATATATATGAACATATAATATATCTATATATATGTATGTATGTATGTATGTATGTATGTATATATGTATATATGTATATATGTATGCATGTATATGATGAATGTATATATGCTCGTATGCATATATACTGTTTACGCTTTCCGAGATAAAGAGAGAGAAAGAAAGAGGAACGTGCGGCCATCATTGGAGAAACATGAGCAATTATCTCTCTTTCTCTTTTTCTTTCCCTTTCCCTTTGTCTTTTTAACATGCACATCCAACTACTAGTTTTCTCATATAATATGTATATATATATGTATACGTGGATTACGATTCATAAGTTCGCACACTTTACGAGTGTTAGATAGATTATCCTCGGTTCTCTACGATTAGGTTCGAGTAGAGTAGCGTTTTCAAAGGGTAATCTCGTTCCTCAATTTATAGGTTTTCCTTTTTTTCCATCTTGCTAAATCGTTTCTCTCTTTTTGAATAATAAAAGGAAGGAGAATAGAATGGCGAGAGAGAGAGAGAGAGAGAGAGAGAGAGAGAGAGAGAGAGAGAGAGAGAGAGAGAGAGTAAAACGTTTCTTATTATGTTATTAAATTTTTTTTTCTTTTTTTTTTTTTTTTTTAGAATAAAACAGTAACTATACACATACACACACAAAAATATATATGCGTATATAATTCTTAAGTCGTAACAATTACTATTTAGAATAAAAGCGTCAATTTCTTTTTAATCTTTTTTTTTATGAGAGAATTTCTTCGTTTATATATATATATATATTATTTCGAAGTAGAACGAAAAATGCCAAAAAAGAAAAGAGAAGAAAAGACCAAAAAAAAAAAACAAAAAATAGAAAAGGGAGAGAGAGATACGAAGAAGGGAAGGAAATTAATTTTTTTTTAATTCTATACGGGAATCGTTTCGTTAAACGAATACGTATATCGTTTTTTCGTCCTATTCGGTCGGTTTCCTTAATTGTTAAAAAAAAAAAAATGATAAAGAAAAAAGAAAATATAGCGTGGCATCGACACGATCACTTGGCCATCGCCAAGATACCATGCCAACTTTGTAATAATCTCGAAACGAGAATCCCGTATCCTTCCTTCCTACTCACGAAGAAGCTGACGTCAGGCTCGAAGGTGGCTCTCTCCTGTTAAGGTTAACGGAACTCCGGAAAAAGGAAGACAAAGAAAAACAGAAAGAGATAGAAATAGAGAGAGAGAGAGAGAGAGAGGGAGAGAGAGGGTGGGGGAGCGAAGGGGACAGATAGATACGACTACTAGAAAAACGATGGAAGAAAATGTCATGACTTTGATAATATTACAGCCTCTATCCTTAACCTCCTTTTTTTTATTCCTTAAAACTTACAACTTCTTCTATCTATTTATCTATATATGTAGACACCTTTGCTCGGAGGTCAAACACTACCACCATTTTGATTTTCGTTGTTCTATGACTACTATTCTGTATGTTGTTTTGTTCACGCGTCCCTTTTTCTCCCTCTCCCTTGCTTCTTCTTCTTCTTTATATTTCTTTCTTTTCATTTTTATTCATTTATATATAATCTTAAATAACATGACGACGTACATACATACATACATAAATACATATATACATACATACATACATACATACATACATATAATACGTACAAACAATACATACATACGTACGTACGTAAATGCATAATACATGAAATATAAACGTTCGATTGGTTTATCATATATGTATGTTAGTAATTACATTAATTATTATTTCTAATTAAGTAATGTAATGGATAAAATAATTTAAAAGGAAACATTAACAAATGGCGTAGTTGGAAGAAATTTTATATAATGTAATTTTGTCTTAATCAGAAATTATAATTACAGATAACGCAATGAGAGAGAGAGACAGAGACAGAGAGAGAGAGAGAGAGAGAGAGAGAGAGAGAGAGAGAGAGAGAGAGAGAGAGAGAGAGAGAGAGAGAGAGATAAAGTACTTTATATCACTTAACAACTTCTTAAAAAGTACGAGGCCCATTAATTTCAAAATACATAATACTTACCCGCGCTCATTGAATATTTTAAATTTACCGATTTTTATCTGTCCATGCACGTAAACTTACATACGTAACGTAATTACTTGCATATGTATGTTCAGGAATTTCTCAGTTCTTTAATTTCTTTTTCTTTCCCTCTCTTTTCTTTTCCTTCTTTCTTTCTTTCCCTTGCGGTATGTCTCTACTATTTTTTTCTTTTTTTTTTTTCTTTCATAACACCGTATAACAAACACGTACGATTTATCCTAAGGTATTGTAAATCCGTGGAACATTTAAATCTTGGCGTAGAGTTAAATATTACTATACAGTGACGTCATCGACGACGTTCGATCAAATATTTCGACGAAAATGATTTATCATGAAAATATAATATATTCGCTAATACACAGTTAAACGTAAGCATATATACATATGTTATAGGTATGTACATAGATATATTTTAGCAAAAGCAAATTGAAATTAGAATTTGTATTCTCTCTCTCTCTCTCTCTCTCTCTCTCTCTCTCTCTCTCTCTCTCTCTCTCTGTTTTTTCTTTATCTCTTTCTCTTTCTTTCTTTCTGTTCCCGTTTAACAGCATCGGTTTAACGTCTCCAAACTATTTTTAAAAGAATTCACCGGCCTTTGCAGTCGAGACAGACAGCCGTCCAGACTACGGGATCTTTAAAAACGTTCTTTCTTTTTTCTCTCCTTTTTCTCCTTTTTTTTTTTTTTTTTAAAGGCACAAGAAAGTATGCCAGTCGATTTAAAGAGAGAAGCGAGCTTAGCGAATCTTTTCGAAATAGAAAAGACCCACTATTGTCGTATTCCTTTATTCTTTTCTTTCTTTTTCTTTTTTTTTTCATCTGTTTTTTTCCGTCTTCCCTCTTCTTTATTTCTTTATTCGCTCGTATATACTTGAAAATGTATATACCAATAATAGATAGGTGGGTTCACTCGTATGTACATCGTAGATCTATAGTAAGTAAGTATCCATACTATAATACTTACATACTTACGCACATCGATCATGCGGGGGAGAGGGGAGAGGGGTGAGGGGTGAGTGATGCGGGGGTCGGAAGGGGAGAAAAAATGATGGAAATATTTCAAAGGTCACTTTGAGTGGGAGAAGAATATTTCAGTCATTCTTTCCTTTTTCATCCGTTTGCCTCGTCATAATACGATATATTATCACATAGGGAAAATGTCTCCTGTGTCTCTTTTAACTTACCGAGTTTACCACCTACCTTATCCGATCACCACCCACCCCCCTCCCTCTACCGCTCACATTTCCCGCCCTCCTCCTACGCCGAATAGTTATTCCCCAGGTTGAGAGTGAAGAAATTCTTACCGTGTTCTTTCGAATAAAGGAGAGAAAGAGGTGCGTTATTAAAACGAACCGCGTATCGTTTAACGTTTGACTCGATAATAATTGACCGGAATCGTTTCGAGTAGAAATGTCATTATTATTTTTAAATTGCCACTTGAGCGATCTTCGGACTATGAAATCGATTCTTTTTTCCTTCTTTCTTTTTCTTTCTTATCCGATAATAATTTTCGAAATTTAGCAATGGACATTTCTTTTTTCTTCCTCCTTGCTTTTCCTTCTTCTTTTTTGTGTTTTGTTTTTTTATTTTTTTTTTTATTATTTGAAAAAATTCCGTCTCGGTCGTCCGCGGGAAAAAATTTGCACATCGATTGTCGCACTGTTCGCTGCAATAAATAATGTAAGCCGAACGTATTCATTCGAATTTCTTTCGAGCGTGAGTTAATTATTGAAATATTTTTTTCCGCCGACGTGCGGTCGAGAAATCGGTATGGTAGTGAAAATTACGTAAACGTCGTTCCGAATTATGCGTCTTCGGGTTTTCATTGTGAAAATATGGTATACGTTAAAATTACATTCAAATTCGTCTCGTACGAAATATTAATATCGTTCTTAGCTCGCGAAAAAGGGATCGGGGATTAAAAGTCTAAGTAAAAGTTCGAAAACATCATCTCCCGAATTATGCGTCATTGCGTTTCGTTATAAAAAAAAAGAATAATAATAATAATAGAATATATTAAAATTTCATTCCAATCTCTATCGAAAAAAAGGAAAATTTTATTCTCGTACGTCTATATGCAATGGACTTGCAAATCAAATCGGTATTAAAATTCAAAGCATTCTAAATAATGCGTTCTGTTACGTTCACTGTATTAAAAAAAAAAAAAAAACCAAGAGAAAAAAATACAAAAAAAAGAAAGAGTATAATAACAAAAAGAAAAAAAAAAAGCGTATCGCAACGTTGCCATATGTTTTTTTGCCATATGTTTTT
>OU964961.1:3247844-3252844 GCA_918808275.2 Dolichovespula sylvestris
CAACCAGCCAGCCAGCCATCCAGCCATTCGACTATGAACTTCGAGATTCCTATCTATGGGGGTTTACTATATACGTGCAGCACCCGTGTTGTTGTCGTTGCTTTTTTCTCCCCTCTTCGATTCTTCCTTTTTTCTTTTTCTTTTTTTTTTTTTTGATTTTCTTTCCTTCTTTCTTCCCTTCATTTTTTTTTCTTTCTTTTTTCGTTTCACTTAGGTCCTTTTCGTTCTCAGGTTCCGCCTTTGCGGGTTCCTTCGTGGCATCCTTCCTCACCCCCTCCCCCCATATACCTCCTCCTCCTACTCCTCGTCTTCGTCTTCGTCGTCGTCGTCGTCGTCGTCGTCGTCTCCTTATTCTCCTTAAAAAAGAATAGAACGGGCCCGTGTTCGATGTTGCCCGTCGATGCCAATGACCCTCGGAGACGCTCTTATTCGTTTTGTGGGCGTCTCGTTTGAGCGAGCTTCGAGGATCCTTTTCTTGCAAGGGTATCCAAGGTTGAAAGAGAAGTTGACTGGTTCGATACTCTCGAACTCGAAGTCGAGTTCGTGCGAACGAACGAACGAACGAACGAACGAACGAACGAACGTAGGAAGGAACGGACGGACGGACGAACGAACGACGAGAGAGAGAAAGCGAGGGATGACGGGTAGGAGAGAGGGTGGGAGGGAGGTAGAAGAACAACAATCAGGATCGCAAGATTTCGAGGTTGTTGGAAGAGGATACTGGCAGCTGAGTGAGAGCCAACGGCTTGTTGCCACCTGATCATCCTACCTTAAACGCGACCTGCCCCACGCGCGAATGAGAAGGTCAGCTGCGGCCTCATGAGAGCTGGATTGAAAGGGAGAGAAAGAGTGTCTGTGTGTGTGTCTGTCTGAGAGAGAGAGAGAGAGAGAGAGAGAGAGAGAGAGAGAGAGAGAGAGAGAGAGAGAGAGAAACGGAGAAACAGAGAAATCGGATGCCTTTCGAATTTCGACGGGTTATATACCGATGACGACAGACTTACGGTGAATATGTGTATATATATATATATATATATATATGTATGTATGTATATATATATATATATATGTATGTGTGTGTGTATATGTATATTGCTTCTTGTTTGCCTTTTAAACCATCAGTCTTGTTTTATTCCGTTACGGATTCGCATAACGGATGCACACGAAGCTTGCATTGTTTCTTTGCGAAGACTTTATATCAAGGCTGGTGAAAAAAAATAATTCACGGTTTTTACGTATCGAGTAGAATGATCAAAATCGCAATTCTTATTTTATTAATTTAATAAATATATAAATATATATATATTTATATATATATATATATATATATATATATATACGGGCGCGCGCGCGCGCACGGTCGCAGACACTTTTGGTCCCGATTCAATTTTGTTTCTTCGATCTTAACGACAATCAAGTTCGAGAGAACTTTTATAAGTGAAAACAGGGGTTAAAAGGAAAACAAAATGCGCGGAAATAAATTTTTCGAGTCAATTTTCAGATCGAATATTCGATTTATCTCTCTCTCTCTCTCTCTCTCTCTCATCGATTATTACCCATAATAAACGATAAAAAGTATTTAATATCTTCCATTATATAGATATATGTACGTATATGATTTTAATTGTATAGAGATAGTGAGTTAGAGAGAGAGAGAGAAAGAGAGAGAGAGGGAGAGATAGAACATATTTCGAAATATTATTATATCAAAACAACTGATCCATTTCGTCTGTCTCTCTCTCTCTCTCTCTCTCTCTCTCTCTCTCTCTCTCTCACATATACACACACAGTCAATGTTTTCGAACGATGGTTACTACTAATAAAAGTTCGAAGTGAAAGTTCTTTGGTACGAAACGATCGAGAGGAGAGAATTATATGATGAGATCTCTCCTTTCCCTCTCTCTCTCTCTTTCTCTCTCTCTCTTTCTCTTTTTATTTTTCTTTCTCTTTCTCTTTCTCTCGAGCTCAGTAAGTCACTGGGTTAGCTTACATAATTTCGGCCTTTGCCGTGCGGCCTTTGTCTTTTGTGCGGGTGCGGAGGCGAGCGGCTTCCGCGGAATTAGGTCGATCAATAACGCGCTGTGACTATATAGGTCAGGTGCACTAGCACTCTTCGTGCTATCGCGCGCGCGGGAGAGAGAGATAGAGAGAGGGAGAGAGAGAGAGAGAGAGAGAGAGAGGGAGTGGGAGAAATGTGTCCCCTACCAAACACCCTTAACCACCTCTCGCGACCACCCAGCCGACCCGGGGATGAAACCACCCCACGCCCTTGCCCTGGGCTATCCCACTACACATTCTCCACCCTCCAACGTTACATTCTCTCCCGAAAGATCCTTCGACTATTTCTCTCTCTCTCTCTCTCTCTCTCTTTCTCTCTATTTCTATCTCTATGTCTTCCTTTCTATTCCACTCTATCTCTTCAAATCAACCGATCTAGATTCCGATTGGCTTTTCAGTACGATGTGCGTGGGGTCAGGGATTATTTATAAAACTTGTCGCGTCATATATTGGCCCCCCCCTTTTTTCTCTCTCTCTCTCTCTCTCTCTCTCTCTTTTCTTTGTTTTCTTTTCTTTTTTTATTATCATTATTATTTCTTTTCGCTCTATCCCTTTCACGTGACATTCGACCCAACTCTAATTGATTTCTTTTTTTTTTTCAAGTTACTGTCAAGCTACTTCTTCTTCTTCTTCTACTCGCTTCTTCTTCCTCTCCTCCTCTCTTCAAAATGATATAAAATCAAAACGAACGTACGTATATTTATGTATAATTGTTATGTTATTATCGATTAATTAATAATGCTTAAATACGGTACAAATGAAGGAAACTTTCCCTTTACTAAAAAAAAAAAAAAAAAAAAAAAAGAAAAAAAAGAAACCCTACGAAGGATATTATTTTAATGTAAGTTTAACGTTTATGCCTACGATATATACATACATACATACATACATATATATATATATATATATATATATATATATATGACAAGGTATGACAGTAGTTGGAACTAAGGAAAAGTAGCTTTCGACGTTTCATAATAGATATTAAGACTTACGCAGGTATGCAAATCGATACCGGGTAATCGTAAGGAACCTAAGTAAATCCTACGCGAAAGTTGCAACCGGTACTTATCAATTCTGCGGTTCCAGTGTAACGACAAATTACATTCGATATTAGATTATAGAACGCAAACGGGTGGGAGGGGAGGGGGAGGGAACTTAATTGAAGCGTTTGTCGTCGGAGTTTATAATGACAAATTCGATCGGCCGATCGATCGACGTGTAACCTCGCAGTCGATCCTAACATGGCAAATGTTATGTCATATTTCTTTTTTACGATTACAATGACATGAATTTTGCGTGTTTCGATGATGGAAGAAAGATAAGAAAAAATAGAAAGATTCTTTGCGCTGACGTAGAATCCGAATCGAAGTGATTTTTGACGTCACACACGTGCGACAACGTAAGTTTCGTTTTCTTTGACTTTGACAGTAGCATTTTATGGCTAAAAATAGAAAGAAAGAGTAAAAGAGACGGAGAGAGAGAGAGAGAGAGAGAGAGAGAGAACGAAAGAAAAAAAAGGAAAAAAGAAAATAAATTACTGTTTGCATACGGGTTAGAAGTAACGAGAGAGTGGCAAAATATTACCAATAGCATGCAACTTGGAGACGGATGCCTAATACATCTGCGCGAACACACACACACACACACACAAGAGAGAGAGAGAGAGAGAGAGAGAAGCCTTCGAGGATAAAATATGTCAATGAGTCGCACGATCTTGACCTACCGACAGACAATATACTGCATACTCTATTTCCGTCGATTTTCGACACAACCGTTTCGGTCATGATCGATTGAATTTAAAGAAATTATAATCGATTAATTTTATTCGGCAGTAAGTTCCTTTAATATCATCCCTTAATTATAATAACCGATTACGATTGTTCGTACGTTCCGCGTATCGGATCTTGTCGAGATTAAATTTACGGTATAACCGTAACTGGTATAACCGTACGTACGTGTATATATATATTTATTTTAGAATAATTTCTATTAAAAATAAAAAGAAAAGAAAGAGAAGGAAGAAGAGAAAGAAAGAAAAAAAATAATACCAACAGTGTAATTACGTTAACGTACGATTAATAGAAATATAATTGTTTAGTATCTAATTAATTAACCTAGCATTCGAAATTGAAATACCTTCGAAATGCATGGGATGATAGCAAGAAAGAGAGAGAGAGAGAGATAAAGAGAGAGACAGAATCGATTAGAACGGAAAGTCGAACGAACGAACGAACGATGATCGTTATGATCGTAATAAACATGACGATAATGATAATAATAAAAATAATGATGTTGATGATGACGACGACGACGACGATGACGATGAGAATGCCGACGATGACGGGTGATAACGGTGATGCAGATTGTGGTGGCGATGATGGTGGTGACGACGGTGGTGGTGACGACGGTGGTGATGATGGCGGTAGTGGTGGTGGTGGTGTTGGTGGTGGCTCTGGTTCTATGGTAGTATTAGTAACGATGGTGATATGCCGGTCTGGAGAAATTGTGTGTCGCGCGGGTGGCAGGCCGGGGCCACGGATCTAGGCCGATCGATAGAGCTACGTATCCACGGCACCGTGGAATCGTGCTGGATAAATGGGTCAGGTACACGGAGAACTTCGTTTTCCCTCTTTACCTCTATACACCTTCCCTCCTTTCTACCCCTCTTACCCCGTCACACTTCCTCACTTCCTCACTTCCACACTCTCGTTGTTCCTTTCTATCTCCCTCGCTCGCTCACTCGCTTCCTTTCCCTTCTTATCTCGTTCCTTTTCCTACTTCCCGGTTAAACATATACAAACAAACACATACAATATATATATATATATATATATATATATATATATATATGTATGTATGTATGTAGGATATACAGGGATAGAGGCAGGGTCATGCCAATGTTTCAATCGGTGAGAGTAGTTTTACCGGCGACTACTACTTGT